>CANYBF010862307.1:0-11455 GCA_948192965.1 Dalechampia spathulata
AGAAAATGAAATACCCCTTTTTCAAGCTTAAAGCGCATTTCTGATTATCATACTCACTATTCCATACCATAATCACATTATTATCATAGAAATTTCATATAACATGAATTTATAAATGCATAGAAGTTCACATAATGCAGGATGTGACAGATACTCAGTATAATCAATAATATAAACTCAATCATCAGAATTAGTATATTAACATATGCCTATACCTTACTATTATCTTAACTCATTAATTTATTTAATAACAATTCTCAGATAACACCATATTATTGATTTAATAAACTGCTTGAAATCATAAAATATGCTCAAACACTTAATCATTTAAATTCATTTAGACTATATAACCTTATTTTTCAATTTAAATCCATTTGAACCCTTAATTTTATCTTATAACTTCCTTAATGATAATATCACTTTATCATTTCATAATTCTTCTTTTAAAGCACTTAATATCCTTATTTTAATAATCATATGAATCCATCAATTTTTTGGTATGACTGAATCCTTAATGTAATTCATAAAAATATAGAAAGTTATTTCCTTAAGTCCATCTTTCTTCATAAGTACTTATGTTTGTTATTTCTTTATAAAAACTCTATTTATTCTTAATTAAAATATTAAATACCTTATTCATACTTTAACTTAATCATTTAATTTAAAATTTCCATGTCTTATATGCTAAAAATGAAAAGTTTAGTCTTAATATATCAAAATAGTTATCTTAACACTTAATTTTCAACTTATACTTGATCTTAATCTTCTGTTTTTCTTATAACCATCTTAATTTATGTTTTAAACTTACCAATTATTAAGAAAATCCTTTGAATATTTTATCCATATAGAAAAATATAACACCAACACACCCACACAAATCCACATCCTTTTATTTCATGTATATTACAACATCAATTACTAAAACCATCAAAACATGAACTAAAAATAATCAAAAAGTCCAAATACTATTCGGCCAGCAACTTAAATTCATCAAAAATTCACAAACCTAATGAATCTAAAACTAACTCATACTTACTAACTCACCTTTAAACTCATATATCTTAAATCTTCACTAATAGTGACCCCTTTGGCTCTTAAGCTTTAGATTTAGTATAGTTCTCGATCATTTTACTTCCTCTTTGTAGATCTGTAACTCAAATCAATATGCATGCACTAAAATAAGTTAGATCTAACCAAATAAAGAAGGTTTAGCTTAAAAAGGTTTCAGTTTTCTTAAAAAAAACCCTAAAACTCATGGATTTACTACTTACACTTAAGGATCTTTGTAAAAAGGCTTTGGTCACTCCTTTAATGACATCTAACATGCATGTTCTTAACTTCAGATTGAAGATCCAGTAGTATTTTAACTTAAAACTTTGAATGACCAAGCAAAAAGAAGAGAAAGGTTGTGACTTTGGCTTGTTTTTAAGAGATATACATGCGCACTTTAAGAGAATGAAGAAGAAGTGGACAGATTTGCCTTTAAAACTTGATCTAAACAAATAAATCCTTCATTATACTTTAATTTTGGAGAGGATTTGGCAAGGGAAAGCAATGCTTGGTGTTGCTCTTTGAAGAAGAAAGAAGGTAGGGTAGGAAAAGAAGTTGAAAGGAAGAAGAAGATTAGAAGATGATGAATGAATGGAGAGAAAAGAGGATAGGGGTGTCAGCCAAAATGAGTGGAGGAATGAAATTTAGACCTAATTTCCCCTAAATGACATAAAAATTTCATTTAGAATTCACCTCATTTGGAAAAGTTCCATTTTAGTCCCTATATTCCTCTAAAATGACATTTTAGCCCCTAAACTTCATTTGTGTGTATTCCAACACAAATGAAGCGGTAGAAACCAGAGCTAACATCAATCTTAACTCATTGACACACAAATACTGAAAGGCCGGTGAAAGGGATCGAAGAAGATAGGGGATACACATGGGATTTTACGAGGGAATTATTATAAAACATGAATAATTCTATCCTATTACACAAATCTCCATGCATACAACATTTTTGGGATGTTAAGTAACGTCCCCTCTCTCCTTGGGTGATTTTCCTCCTTGGGTAGCTTGAGCCAAAAATGCACGAGTGATAAATACAAAATAGATAAAATAAATTCATTAGTAGCAAATGAATTTAGGATTTAATTAACTAGTCCAAGGCCATATGAAAGCATGAACCAAGAGTCAAAATCCCATTAATTATATGGTAACAATCAAGCGAATTAAATAGGAACTGCTAAAAATCCCATTTTGTCAGATAATGAAAATTAAATAAAAAAATAATTTTATGCAAAATTATTTTTGGTCGATCATGGAAAATCAAATAGGAACTGCTAACATCACATAACAGTAATTGGAGATAACAACTCAACCAATTTGAATCCAATCCTATCAAAAATCACATTTATATGAGTTAAATAAGCATTTAATCATACAAAATCAAATTTGAGGTGAAAATTAATTAAATTTTATTAATTTTTGATGGATCCAATACACTTGAGTTACTGGCAAACATCAAATGTTACTGTAATTATCAAAATGGGTTTGAAAACAAGTTAAAAATGTGATTTTTCTAGAAAAACGTAAGGGATGTGCGCAACATGTAATGCTATGTGTGCAACATATAGGCTATGTGCTGCACATATAGCATGATGTGTGGCATACATAGGGAGTGAATCTACAAGAAAATCAAATTTATTAGCATAAACACGATCTACAGATAAATCCCAGCAAGTTTAATGAAGACAGTACCTTATTTTGAGCATGAATCAGCCTCCGAATCATAAATCCAACAAGTAAATAGGCATTTAACTTGGATAATTAATTTTAAGGTTAAAATTAATTAGATCTGGATAATATTTGATAGATCCAGAACATTAAGACTATAGAAAAGCCATTAATGTTGCTGGAAACATTAGATTTGGGGCAGAATCGAGTGAAAACGGAAGCGAAAACTGGTTTTCTGGAAAAACAGAAATATAGGCCTCTATGCACCACATATAGGCTAGATGTGGTGCACATAGTAGAGAAAATAGGAGAAAAATAAGGTTTTTCAACAAAAACCCAAGATCTAACTCAGATTTAGGCAGATCAAAGGTAGAAAATGAGTTTTTTTTGCTATGTGGATTTGCATCCAACTTGAGTAAAATAATTTTAAGGCTAAGATTAAGTAGATCTAAAGAATATATGATAGATCTAGAATACCAGAGGTATAGAAAAGCCTCTGATGAAGCTAGATTCATCAGATCGGGCAAAACATCGGAGTAAAACGGGTGAAAATATGCATTTTCTGGAAAATCTGGGCCTTATATGTGCAACATATAGGCCTATGTATGCCACACATGGGTTAGATATGGCACACATAGGTGTATATACACAACATATAGCCTGGAAAATAGAAGGAAAATAGAGGTTTTTGAGAAAAATGTGAAATCTCGCTTAGATCTAGGTAGATCCAAAGTAAAAATAAGTGTTTTTGATTATTAATAGGCATTAATAATCATCAAAGAAGAAGATTGAAGCCAAAAATCCATAAATCAACCCAAGAAATCATAGATCCAAGCAAAAACAAGAAGGAAATGGAAGAAAAATGAGCACTTAACTTACCATAGTAGGTTTTCCTTGTAGATCTTGAATCCAAATGTGATTAGGAACCTAACTAGTGCTATTTGGTCTTTAAAAACCTAGGTGAATTGTTCAATTAATTGCTTAATTAATTTGAGAAGTGATTTTTGTAGAGTTTAGTCGTTTTTGGCTAATTTCCCGACTAATTTTCATGAACCCTAGCTCTATATTTATAGAGGGAGGTGTGGAGGTCTGGAAAATTTAATTTTCCATGTGGGAATTGGAAATTTTTAGGCTATGGGTGCCATACATAGTGCTATGTGTGCCATACATAGTACTATGTGCGCCACACATAGCCTATATGTGCAGCATGTAGTGCTACATGCTACGCACATAACATTTTGACCCATCACGTAGGGCCCACTATGGCTACATCAGGATGTTCGCCTCATGTCCAATAAGCATCATTTCATGCCTTAAGACATTGTATGATATTGCACATGTTAGATTTTGTCTCGAGAAGGCTCTCGACCAAACGTCTTATTTTGCTATATGCGTAGCGCATAGTGCTATATGCTACGCATATAGCATTTTTCCTTTATGCGCTCCGCCTTACACGGGTGAAACGGGATGTGCTCCGTATGTCAAATAAGCATCATTTGACATTCTAAAATGTTGTGCTATGCAAAGCACATTATATTTGACCCAAAAAGTAGGCCCTACCAAACGTCTTTTTCTGCTACATGCGTAGTACATAGTACTATATGCTATGCATATAGCATTTTAATGCTATGCATTCTGTCTTGCACGGGTGGAACAGGATGTGCTCTGTATGTCAAATAAGCATCATTTGACATTCTAAGACATTGTACTATAAGAAGCACCATGGATTTGGCCCAGAAAGTAGGCCCTACCAAACATTTTTTTTTATCACATAGTACTATGTGCTAAGTGTGTTCTGTTTATACATTCTCCCTTGTATGGGCAAAATGCAATATGTTTTGCATGTCCATAACACTCAAAGGAAGTTAAAATGCATGTATGTAAATTGGGGTTGACCTTGGAGATCGATTCTGAGCTGAATCAACAAAAACCTAAGATTATGCGCATAGGTGAAAAGTCAGGGTCAACAGTTTGCCCCCTGATCAAGACTATTTTAAGGCGACATAAGCATAAGTCATCAAAATGAGACTTGATCATAACATGACTTTTTATTGAAAGTAAGGGAGGTACTTGATCGATGCTCGCGTCGAGGTATAATGCTCATGCTGAGGCTTACAGGGTGCTCATGTTGAGGCTTATAGAATGCTCACATTAAGGCTTACAGAATGCTTGCATTGAGGCTTATAGAATTCTTACGTTGAGGCTTAGAACCCAATTCTATCACTAGGAGCCTGATGTTTGGGTTAGAGGATCAATGCTGATCTGTTGCTCATGTTGAATCTTGCATCCCAATTCTACCATTGGGAGTCCTGTGCTCAGGCTAAAATGATCAATGCTGATCAGAGGTCTTCTACAAGACTGATGGCTTTACTGCAAGGCTTGAAATAATCTGTAACCAGCGTTCAGATGCCTACTGCTAAGATTTAGGAACCAAAGGCTTGGTTCTGTGATCACTGTTGGATCAAGTGGTCGACTATTAGACCTGGGTTAATGCTTGTACCATCTAATAAATGTCAAATATCTCTAAAATGGCATTTGGGATCCTCTATTTGGGCTTGACATTTTTTGGTCGACGTTTTTGACCAGTAATGATCCTAATTCTGTCACTAGGGGCCCAATGTTTAGGCTAAACGATCAAGGCTGATCGGGTGGTCACTGCGAGACCGATGGCTTTACTGTGAGATAATCATATGATGTCAGCGACCAGATGCCTACTGTTAGGGTTTTAGGAATCAAAGGCTTAATTCTATGATCTTTGCTGGATCAGGTAGTTAACTGCAGAACCAAAGGTGACCGTCTGCTGGGTCAGGGTGATCAACCGTCAGATCAATTCTTATACCATCAAATAAGTGTTGTCTATCTCCAAAGTCTATATTTGGGATCCTCTGTCGGGATGCAACACTGTCTGGTCAATAGCTTGACCAAAAGTCAAAGGTTTGATTAATTTTAATCATTTGATGGACTAATTTCCTATCTATGCTAGACATGGAAAAGAAATTTATCAATGAAATTGGTATTGAAATGGTCTAGGAAAAACACTTAAATTTTTGAGTATCAGTCTACTACATTCTGACTGATTTTTGGATTTTTCAGATATTACGGGTTGTGAAAATTGGGCTCGACAGAGCAAATGACCTCTAAAAATTCTAAAATTTTTACCAAAGGCCTAATTCCATATTTACATCTTGCTGGGAGGGTGGCACACATTAGTAAAATCCCCTAGAGGTTGGTGAATGTTAGCAAAATTTGCTACATGCGTAGCACGTTCACCTACATGCTGTGTATATAGCTTGGAAAATTTAAATTCCAAGCTTCCAATCCTAAAATTCAGTTTGTTTTCCCTTTCAAATCGATTTTCTCTCAATTCTCCAAACTGAAAACTCAATATTTTCCTGAAAATAGCCGGAATTAGGATGCAACTGACCCCCGGGACCCCGAATCAGCCTCGAATTATGCTCTAACCGAGCTTACGATGTGTGATGCCTATTTTGGAGCCTATTTTAGTGATGCAATTGTAGAAACTTTCACCATAGACTCCCATTGGTCTCGAGCTCCTCCCGAGAAGGTGAGTTTTCTGTAACTCGACTCGATTTTGTGGTTTTTTTGGAGGTTGAGTCTTAGGTTGTTTTTGCTGCATTTAGGCCAATATTAGACCCGAATTAAGTGTTAGGCAAGTGCTAGGCTTAGATTAGCAAGTGATCATTGAGGCCTTTTGATGAAATTAGGATTTTTTAGAATGGTTCTCGCTATGTATGGCACACATACTATGTATGCCACATATAGGTTATGTGTGGTGCACATAGGGTTATGTGCTATACACATAGCAGTGAGAAATAGGTCGAAACAAGCATTTTTTGGTCATTTTTTGAAGGATTATGCATTTTTTGATTCGTGGGCATGAATAGGTTGATTTTAGGGCTGAGGGGAGGAACTCTGGACCTCTATAATATTGTCTGTATTCTATAATTTAGTCTAAAAGCTAACCTAAATTTTGTAATTTGCAGAGGGAGTAGATAGTTGTCGATACTGGTAGTATCCAAGGAATCTTTGAATGGTACTCCCAATTACCTCGGGAGATTCGTGTCAGAGTGGACCAGAGCTATTTTGGTCTGTATATCTCTTGCTTTACCGATATGGAGAAGAGATACAACAGGTTTATTATCACTGCCATGATCAAGTAGTGGATGGATTCTACCTATACCTTCCACTTGCCAGTGGGTGAGATCGTTATTACCCCAAGTATCTTTGCTGGAATCACCAAGCTAGAGTGTGCAGGGTTGCCCATTCAGTTTGATGCTAGACTGACATCACCACGTTGGTCGCACGATATGATCTTTGACTTACTAGGTGTGTCTCCCAATATGAGAGGTGGACACAGTATATCATATGACTATCTCTGAGAAGCAGTACTGGCAGAGATGCTTGGTAGGACAATCTCTGCATATCAGTACACTTGTAGCTTTTTACTGTATGTACTGGGGTGTGCTCTATTTAACGACAGTAGAAACAGTGTCCATATATGTGTAGTATGGGCTCTCCATGATCTAGATGCCATCGGGAGATTAGACTGGGGTAGCACTAGTCTAGCTCATTTGATGCAGGGATTGGATCTCTGTGGTGGGCAATGCAGAGATCGTTTCATTAGTTGCTGGTAGGTTATTGAGGTAAGCAAAATTTTATCGATTCTAATATTGATGTTTGACTAAATCTTTTGCTGACTGTATGCATTGAGTTTATAGATCATGGCATATGAGTATGGGCTACTACCGGAGCCTGAGATCCTATAGGGAGTACCGCTTGGTTTTCCCTGTATACAAGCATGGAGTGTGCCGCGTCAGAGGCCGGTTACACCATGGATGAGTTGAGAGAGTATCTCAATAATCTAACTTGGGATCAGGTAAGAAAGAAACAATTTAATTAGTATTAAACTGAATTGAATTGGTTTAAGAAATACCTAAACAGGCATCTATTTATCTGTTGTTATCTGAATAGGTGTGCCCTTATCCCTGGAGTAACATGTTTTCAAGGCTAGAATATTTGAATAGTTTAGCATGTAAGGATGAGTGCCATATGTTATTGGAGAGTTCTGAAGGCATACTTTTTTACGTAGGTGAGTGCATGATTAACTGGCAGCTAGGACCAGAGAGCCATGTGGAGCCTGCTACACCACCCTGTGTGATGTTTTGAGCATCTTGTACTGACACAGACCCAGAGGTGATTGCTGCATTGACTGGTATTCCTGGGCAAGAGCGCCTGTCTGACTCACCTGTGGACTACCCTACTTTTGTCCAGATGAGGCTGCTAGGGCCCGTGGAGATTTCTACATGTGGAGGCAAGTATGAAAGGGTTAGTAGATCTAGAGTCCGACCTGACATTCCCCGAGGTAGAGGTGGATGTCATGGTTCATCAGCTGTTGGTAGTTCTCAAGGTAGTAATACCTCGAAGAGATCTCACGATACTAGACCCAATGTGACTCCTCTGAGATTAGTGCCTGGTACTCTGAACGTGCCCCCTGGGTATGTGCATCATAAGTATAGATCAGTAGGTATGGCCACAAAACCCACTGATCTATACTTATGATGAGGTCAGTCATCCTTACGAGACCTCTTTTCCGGTGCTGGCAATGGATGAGATAGAGTTTGACCCACCAAATACCACTCATGTGAGTATATGTGCTTTATGTACTTTTGGCTTCAGTGGCCTTAAATGTTGTTTGACTTGTGCAGGTACCTTGAGATGCCATGGCTGATGCCTCAAGACTTCTGATAGGGTTACGTCACTACCACACCTCCGAGATGCTGGGTGTTCAGGTGAGTACCTATTGAAAATGCATGTGTAATGGAAATGCATGGATGTATGACCTGTATACCTATATGCTTTGTAGGCAAGCCGACATTTTGAGTGGGAGGAGCGAGACCACTATGCTCAGATAACTAAGCAGATGGGTAGGGTGATAGCCCGACTAACTGTGCATCTGGAGCATTACAACATTGAGGTCCCGGATAGTCTTAGTTTGGACGAAGACCAGTCAGGTGATGATGATGCATATAAGAGATATATCATTAGCCTTCCATATGCATGGTGTTAAAATTCTATGATTTCTATATTAAAATAATAAGGTGCTATGTTACAGTCTGGCATGTGGGCCTAGTACACTAGGGTTATGGTGTACCAACTTTGAAAATAGCTAAAGACTTGAACTTTGTATCTTTTAGATTTATTAGTGGAATCCAAAGTTGCTTACTGCTATAAATATCTCATACCTTATGCTTTATTACTAAAAATAATTTCTTTGTTCCTCTGTGTAGAAACTAGATATACAATAACTCAACAATCACTGTCTGCTTTCCATGCTCTCTCTCGTCAGTGGGGTAACAATGAGTGGAACCGACTAGGCAAGATTTGAATTCAGTATTTGAAGACCTGCTATTTTTTGTTGTGTAGCCAGAAACTTGCAGATACTTCCTCATGGTTGAGGATAGTGAGATTCGAGTTGTTAGCACAATTCCTATTTATCGATCCATTTGGCCATGGAAATTTGCTGATCGAGCCTATAATGGATCAGATGATAGAGGGTAGGACCCCTTTTCCTATGATTATAACAGAGACGATCCTTGGACTAGATAGAATGAAGAGGGGACTGTCTGGGGCGCTTCAGTGGTAGTTTGCTTCTGCTACAGGTAAGAATTCTAAGCTACCTTTGCAGGTTTTCAACTTAGAAACATTTGTGCTGCTACCCTAATTTTTGAATGAGTTTCCTTCTGGAAGGATTCCGACTCATCGGGCTGTTAATTTTTCTTTGAACCCTAATTTTTGCCTGAACTCTCCCCTTAGGTTTCCAACTCAGTGGGTCGCTCTAATTTTTTGCCTGAGTAGCCTTTTTTAAGGTTTTCAACTCAACGAGCTTTTATTTTATTTTATTTTTCAAGTTGGCTTTAAGAGAAGCTGGAAATTCTTACACCACCAACGGGTGATTTACAAAGATACGTACCTCATAGCCATATGCAGAGGGGCTACACCTTTAGTAAGGTGAAAGCACTGACATTCGACGGTTGGGTGGAGTGGATAGGAACCCGACCTGAGAGAAAGATCAAGTGGACTTGCCCTTAGTGGCATATATAACATGTGAATGTGAGGACTTACATAGACTATATCCCACTACCAGGATTTAGGTGTTGCATGCACTACAATCCTGCTAGGATCTGCTATCAGTATGGCTATAGGCAGACTATCCCTCAATTAATAGAGTTTGAGGGAGGATGATTAGTGCCCCGCTTCTTAGAGCATGTGGAGAGGACCTGGCCTTGTCATAGGATCATGCTGATGGGGATCCCTGGAGCTGGATTCAATACTGATGATGGGTATAAACTGTGGATGTTGCACCACACCTGAGCTTTTTACTACAATACATTGTTAAGTAACAGGATTGCATGTAATAATGAATGATGATGCTTAATGTTTACAACTTGTATTACTTATGGCTAAGTTTATGGACATGTGTTCCATTTGCATTAACGAGATTAAAACACTTGCATGAAAAATATTAAAACCAAACACAGAAGTTCCCCGATGTGCATCAAACTTAACCCCTGTCATTGACTAGTCTCATGTGAGATTTTCTGATCAACTATTTTAATGCTCTCCTTTTGCTTTTAAGAGCTCTAATTTTTGCATGAGTTGTCCAAGCGGATTTTCAACTCATCGAGCAAGTATTTTTCTTTTTGCCTTAACTTTTGCATGAACCGCCTATGTAGGTTTTCAGGTCACCAAGATTTTCACTTTTATTTTGCTTTTCTTTTGCCCTTTGCTCTAGATAAAATATTTCTTTAGTCAGTCAAGATTGATGGGTTCTGAGAATTCATTACCTTCTAAGTCTGAAATGCGGACAGCACCTTTAGATAGGATCTTTTTGACTAGGAATGGGCCTTCCCAGTTTGGTCTGAATTTTCCATGAAGGTCACAGATGGCTAGTCTGACTTGCTTCAGAACTAGGTTGCCTTCCTGTATAGCAACAGGCTTGACTTTTTTATTGAATGCATTTGCCATGCGCTTCTTGTAAAGCTGTAAATGATAGAGAGCCTTCAACCGCTTCTTATCAATATTAACAAGCTGTTCATACCTAGCCCTTTTTCCACTCAGCCTCTGGCAACTGAGATTCTAGAATGACACAAAGTGACTTCAGCTCCACTTTGATTGGTAACAGGGCTTCCATCCTATAAACCAGAGAGTAGGGTGTAGCATTTGTAGGAGTCTTTACAATGGTTCTATAACCCCATAAAGCGAATAGCAATTGCTTGTGCCAATCTCTATAAGTCTACATTGTCTTGGCCAAGATTTGCTTGCTCATCTTGTTGGCCGCTTCGACTGCCCCATTAGCTTGAGGGCAATATGGAGAAGATTGATTGTGCTCGATTCCATATCTTTCTAGCTAGTCAACTACCTAGCCTTGGAATTGTACTCCATTATCAGACACCAAATGATACGGTATCCTATATCGACAAATGAGATTTTTCTCTATGAACTTGGTGACTTGCTTTGCCCCTAGTTTACTGTAACATTCTGCTTCCACCCACTTAGAGAAGTAGTCAACAGCCACTCATATGTGCCGATGCCCGTTGGATGCATTAGGATGAATCTTACCTATGATGTCAATTCCCCAAGCTGAGAATGGCCAAGGCATTATCAAATTCTGCAATTTGACTGGTGGTAGGTGACTCAAATCTCCATGAAT
>CANYBF010862355.1:0-36025 GCA_948192965.1 Dalechampia spathulata
TTATTGATAAACAAATACCTTCAACTACTTCACACTATATCCAACCTCCAAGTTATGAACGCCTCCTATGGAGGAATAAAACATAGGAGTCAAAACATAGTGATCCATAATTAAGATAACCTTGTTATCTCAAGTCTTAAGGATACTTGCACTACTAATATGAGTGAGATATGTTTCACAGACATAGATCAATTATCCATATGAAATCTCACTTGCAAGGCCTCCAATGAGTCAGTCCTCCATTACTTATCCACATGTTCACTTTAGACAACTCTTGTCATGATGAATGAGAATCATCATTTAAGGAAGTATAACATGTGTTGATCTTAACCACATTAATAATATTCATTCTTATTAATACATTGATCAGGGACAATTTAGATATTGAACATTTGCATACAATAAGAATCTCATTTCATAAACTACTTTATGAATTCCTTTATATTGTTCCAATATCTTGGAATTCATTATTTAGTTAATAAATTATCGAGTAAACTGAATAATGAATAATGCCTTTTATTGATAAATGGTTCAATATCAAATTATAATGAAACATGATACTCTAGAGCATACACTAACAAACTCCCACTCACGCTAGAGCCAATCATACATAAGTTTCAATCTCATAGAAGTTACATGTTTGTCATGCTTGCTTTGTGTCAATGCCTTAGTAAGAGGGTCCATCATATTTTGCTCTGTGGGAACTATATTAACCTCTACTTCTCCTCTACTAATGATCTCCCTAATCAAATGGTATCTCCTAACTACATGTTTGCTCTTCTGGTGAGATCTAAGATCCTTTGCTTAGGCTATTGCTCCATTATTATCACAAAATAGAGGAATAGCTTTTGTACTACAGGGAACCATACCAAGTTCATTAATGAACTTCCTTATCCACATGACTTCCTTTGCTGCATCCGATACAGCTATGTACTCTACCTCCATCGTAGAATCTACTGTGGTATCTTATTTAGATCTCTTCCAAACAACTACACTGCCATTCATCATGAATACATAACCTGATTGAGATTTGCAATCATCTTTATTAGATTGGAAACTAGCATTTATATACCCAGTTTATTGCAAATCCCCTTCTCCAAATACTAAGAACATATCCTTAGTCCTTCTTAAGTACTTAAGGATATTCTTCACAGCCAGCCCGTGTTCCTCTCAATAATTAGATTGGAACCTACTTGTGACACTCAAGGAGAATGCCACATCTAGTCTTGTACATAACATAACATACATGATGGATCCAATTATTGATGCATATAGAATCCTAGTCATGCGATCTTTATTATCTTGTGTCTTGGGACACCATGCTTTAGAAGGATATTTACCATGTACCATGGGTATATTACCCTTCTTTGAAAGATCCATGCTAAACCTCTTTAACACCTTATCTATGTAAGTAGACTGTGAAAGACCTATAAACCTTCTTGATCTATCTCTATAAATCCTTATACCTAAAATATAAGCAGCTTCTCCAAGGTCTTTCATGGAGAATTGTTTGGATAACATAACTTTAACACTTTGCAAAAATGAGACATCATTCCCTATGAGTAATATGTCATCTACATATAACACAAGGAAAGCAATTGCACTCCCACTAGTCTTCTTGTAAATACATGGTTCATCAATGTTTTGAATGAAGCCAAATTCCTTAACTACTTCATCAAAATGTATGTTCTAGCTCCTTGAAGCTTGCATCAATCCATAAATGAATCTTTGAAGTTTGCATACCTTATCGCTATCTTTGGATATAACAACTTTAGGTTGTGTCATGTAAACTTCGTCAAGCAAATTTCCATTAAGGTAAGCTATTTTTACATCCATTTGCCATAATTCACAATCAAAATGAGTAGCAATAGCAAGTAAGATTCTTATGGATTTAAGCATAGCTACTGGTTAGAAAGTTTCATTATAATCAATTCCTTGTTTTTGAAGATAACCCTTTGCCACCAAGCAAGCTTTATAGGTAACCATATTACCATCCATGTCTGTCTTCTTCTTGAAGACCCACTTGCACCCAATAGTTTTTATCCCCTCAAGTAGATCAACCAAAGTCCACACTTAGTTTTCTTACATTGAATCCATTTCAGACTTCATGGCCTTCAACCATAAGTCACATTTTGAACTTTTCAAAACTTCATCATAGTCTGTGGGCTTATCATTCTCAACTAGTAAGACTTCCTTATTCTCATGAACAAGGAATCTGTACCTCTCTGGCATAGTGCTTATTCTAGTTGAGTGTCTAGGAGCTTGTATTTCCATAGGTTTTGACTCATTATCAGTAGGATCAATCGGTTCATTTACTTCATCTTGTGGTGATAGAACTTCATCAAGATCAATCTTACTCCTACTGTCTCCTTTTGGAAGAAATTATTTCTCTTAAAAAAAACATGCTTTTAAATAATCACTTTTTGTTCCAAAGGAAGATAGAAGTAATATCCTATAGTTTCTCTAGGATATCCCACAAAATAACATTTGTTAGACTTTGCCTCAAGCTTGTCTGACATTATCCTTTTAGCATAAGAAGGACAACCCCATACCTTCAAATAAGATAAGATGGGTTTCTTGTTATACCACTATCACATCCACATTATTAGCTTCTTGATAAATGTCATATTCACACACGTGCATGCTATGCATATGTCTAATGAATGCTTGCTTACTACATGAAATGCATGAATATGATATGATGCATAGATGATTTAATATAAGGTATGATAAATGAAATATTCTATGGATAAAGGAATGATATATAGAATGAAATTGATAGAGAAAGAAGTGAATGAATGTTTTGGATGAAGAGTGATGTCTTGGCAAGTTTAACGTATTATTGTATGATAAAGTATAGATTAAGATGGGCATGTACAAGTTAAAGTAAAAGTAGAAATAATGGTAAGGTAAATTGTAAGTTAGGGTATAAAAGGGATTACATGAAAAGTAAAGGTTAGAGTTGGAAAATAAAAATATTATGTAGAATTTTTATTCATGAGTGGAATATTAAGTAAGACTTATGTACAATATGATGTAAGAATGATATTTTAATGGATAAGAAGGAAAAGAAGTAAGCTTGTGTAAGGAATTATCATTTGGTTGCCAAGTGTCCTTATATGATAGGACCCTTCCTAGCTTAGTAGTAATAATAATAATAATAAGGAGAAGGTAACTTAGGTTGTTATCTTTCCTTTCCAAAAACCATACGGTTTCTCTTCTCATCTCCTTTACTTTGCTCATCTTCTTTCCAAAAAATATTCAAGGTTGTCATAGGTAGGTTTTAATTTCTATACTTCTTATATATGTTGTAAGCTATTTGTATATCTTCTCCTTTATGTTTTGTAACATCTTCAATGAAAGAGTTTTATTGATATTGAGTTATGTTGATTATGTGTGAAGATGGAATAGAAGTGAAAGATGAATCATATGAAGAAGTAGAAGTGTTGAAGTGTTGAATTTGATTATATGTGTGATCATATGAATTTCTATTTTGATAGATGATTGAACTTTTAATTGTGTTAAATTGATGTTTAGAGTAAGTTTTAGAAGTGTTTTGATGATGTTTAAGGTATAGTAATGGGTTTGGATGATTAGGGAATCATTTGGAAGTGTTTTGGAATGAGTTTATATGATAATACGTAGGAAATTTTCTATCACGATCGTGATAGAAGGTTTTGGGAGGTCGTGTTATTGAAAATCACGATCGTGACAGCAACTTTCAGCATTCAATAGATCATTTTGTAAGCAACGTTTGGAGTTTATGGACGTGTAATATATCATTGGAAAGATCCTTGAGTCTAGTTTCCAATGCTTTAAAAATTATTGAATTTTAAGGTCATTTAATTAGAAAAAAGGCTTAAACAATGATCAAAGGTCATAAAAGGTAGAATATGTTTTCACTAAAATCCATACAAACTCAAGTCCTTAAGTGATTTATCATACGACTTGGTTAAAATTCTTAAAATGAATGATCTTAAACACTTATTAAAACATTTTAAAAGGTTCTTACCATATGTTTAAGACATTCATAGACTACAATTCATATCAAAATAATGAACCAGCTCTAGGTACATTCAAAATGAAAATGACAAAATGCATAGTAAATTACCATATGCATAGTACTTATGTTTAAATGACTTGATCATCTATCTAATGAAAATTAAGGAAATTCTAAACTTAGGATAATGGTACTTAATGGTTAAAACTTAATGTCTACATATTACATATGTTGTTGTATGTTCATTGATTAGAGTATGTAAGAAATTCATTATGGATGAAAATTGAATGTTGTGAAATATGTATGCTTCAAAATGAATATCTGTGAATGATGAATGATTAGAAATGAAAATGAGTATATTAAATAGCTATGAAATGTAAACATTATAGGTTCAAACAATGAAGTAAATATTTCTACTCCATTACTCGATAAGGGTAACATGGTGACCGGTTTATGCTTCTCACTTCATGACCGTATCAAAAGGTCTTGCAATGATATTCCTTTGTCCAAAAGTTTATGCTTTGTCTCCCTTGATCTATCTAAGGGGTCTTGAAAGACATTTTCATATTGAATTAATTATGATACATATAGGAAGTGTATGAATGGATAATGACCTTATACGACATACATCATGCATGATCATACAATGCATCAAGCATAAACATGACATATCATGGTGGTGATATAAGATGAAATTGATACAATAATGATATTAATGGGCTAAAGGTCGGGCTATACGCCATATTATGTGTACTGCATCATATATGATATATTTTGGGCAAGAAGTTGGGCTCTTTGAGTCGTATTATATGATGATAGGCTATAAGCTGGGCTTAATAAGCTGTATGATAATAATTGGTTCCTAAAGGAATTAGGTCCCTAAGAGGATCGGTACCGGTACAATATGAGACCCAGTACAAATTTGTACACAAGTATGTTTACATATTAATAATATCAAAGAGGGAGAGTACAAAGCATGATTGCATTCTCAAAGTCATTTCATCATGCATATTCAATGATTATACAATGATGGATGATGAAAGTATTATGTAGGTACATAGACAAATGCTACTCACATGTACCTCATGATGTTTTATACTATATGCTACAAGAAATGTTATGGAAAATACTTCATGATATTTAATGATGCAATATAAACCCTGTGCAATGTAAATATGGATGCTTTATCATAATTTGATATGATGTATGCTTATTGACTAAAATATATTCTTTTTCATATTTTTAAGCACCACTGAGTTATATACTCAGTGTTTGTCAATTGATGAACGCAGGTACTAGTCTGACAGACGAGAGACAGGATTAGGTGATCATTTGTCAGCAAAGATTAGCGGCTTGGACATTTCATTAACGTACTCTCAAATGTCTTTTGGTTATGTAGCTTAAACATTACTTATATTGGCAGTAATATGGTAGTATTATTATGTGATATATATACTGGTTTGCATATGAATATGGTGGTACCATGACTGTTTATTATGTATGTAATAACCATGAAGAATGATATAATTATATGAATGTTAAAATGATGTGATATACATAAATGATACATTCACTGTAGCAAAATATGAAAGTAGTTCAGGGTAGTAAAAGTACTATAGCAAAAAAAAGGAAATGATGCATCCTTTGTAGTGTACTTAATGATTTCCTTTATTAGGAGGTTATTAATTATTCTACGGAAGCATGTTACACTGGGAACGGGTGTGACAATTATCATTTCACTTAACTCCTTGAAAAGGAACTATAATATGAAAGATCAATAAAAGATAAGAAGAAATTCGAATAGAATAAACCCTAAATCTAATTTTTATAACTGTTTGGAAAGAAAAGCTTGAAAACTCGATGTGGAATGATAGATCGCTTATAAACTCTCAGTTTCTGCTAGATCACTCATAAACTCTCAGTTTCTGCCCTATATCCTATATAAAACTGCTAGGGGAAGGGTACTTTCATATGTACCATCATAATCCTTTAAAAAATGATCAAACGGCTTCAATTTAAGGTCAAAAAGCATGAAAAATCATGGCTGAAAAAGATCAACATGAGCCGTGTTGAGCTCGTATGATGAAATATATGCAAATTCAAGGCCAACATAAGTTGTGTCACCTTTAACACAACTTGTGTTGATTAAATTCCCATTAATACATGCTAATTTAAGGCTAGCGTGAGTCGTGTTAGTCATGACACATCTTATGCTACTTGGAAACATAAATTTCATGTATAACCCACCCTTTTAACCCTATAAAACATGATCTAAAAAGTCAATATACATGAATTACATGAGGAAAATAACATCAACTAAGAGTTACATGCATGAAACTAATTATTAGACCCTAGGTTTTGATAGTTGAGACACGTGTGAGTCAATTTAAGTTATTTGCAATTTTTCTAAGCATTTTTATGTTGGTACAGGCGTACCAAATAGTCTTATTGGGTGGTACGGCCATACGGCTGGTTGTACCAAGTGTGTATTATTCCATTGAGTTTGGTACGAGTGTACGATTGGGTGGTACGGTTGTACGCCAACTCATAGGAAAATGGTTTGTCAGGAAATCTGCTTCGGTACGGGTATACCATTGGTTGGTACGGCCGTACGCGAACTCGCAGGAAAATTGTTTGTCAGGAAAACTTGATCGATACGGGCGTACCAATTGATGGTACGGTCGTACCACAGTTCCCTCTCTTTTTCTAACGGATAGTTTTGAATCCGTACGAGCGTACATGACTAGTACAGCCATACGCGACTTATAAAATAGACTTTAAAGTCTGTTAAACGCCTAGTTTGTTGTAGAACTTTTCACCACTTTGAATTCTAATAAAAATACACTTGTAGAGCATTCTCCTTTAAGCAATATTCATCTGTTACAAGTAAGTTTGAGATTGTATTCTTCATTTACTTCATTGCTTGTAATCCTACAACCTAGAAATTAGGTTTTATCCTTGTGGGATTGGTGTGTGATTAATCCTGATGGATTATATTGTATTTGAGTGATTATGAGGACAATCATTGTAAGGGTTAGAGTGTAAGCCTTAAAAACATTGGGGATTTGGATTCATTTGGGAATCCATTTGTAATTGATTGAGATATTAGTGGAACCCTAAGTCGAGACTTAGGAGAAAGTGGACGTAGGTAAGAGTTTGGCCGAACCACTCTAAAACCGCCCGTGTTGCCTTCCGTACAGAATTTTCACTAATAAATAATGCTTTAACATGCAAGATTCTATAACTAAATGCATAAAATCTATGCAATAAGCTACAAGATAAATGCAAAGTGAAGAATGAGGATGATGCATGATTTTTACATGAATATACTTATGTTTGAAGGTAAAAATATGAAATTTATGTTTAAAAAGATTTTATAATAATGAAAAAATATAGATTAAAAATATTGTTATCATTTAGATTGAAACATTAGAATAATTAGGTTATAAAGATAAAGGATAACAATTAAATAAAAATGTTATGGAGATAAAATTGTATATTTTATTTGAAATTTATTTATATATTTTTTAAAAAAATTTTAAATTCTTAACAACTTATAATTATCATCTCATTAGTAAAATTTGTTAGACCCTAGGTTTTGATTGTTGAGTCATGTGTGAGTCAATTTAAGTTATTTGCAATTTTCTAAGTGATTTTTGATGTGGTACGGGCGTACCAATTGTGGTACGGACGTACCAACTATCGTTTGTGTATGGTACGGCCATACGGCTGGCCTTACCTAGTGGGTATTGTTCCATTAAGTTTGGTACGGGCGTACCATTGGTTGGTACGGCCGTACACCAACTCGCAGGAATTTTCATTGTCAATAAACATGTTTAAGTACAGGTGTACCAATGGGTGGTACGGCCATACATGAACTCGCAGGAAAATTGTTTGTCAGGAAACTTAGGTTTGTACGGGCGTACCAAGTGATGGTACGGCCGTACCACATTTCCCCCCCCCCCCCCATTTTCTAACAGATAGTTTTGAATCCGTACGGGCATACAAAAACATTACGGCCGTACGTGACTTATAAAACAAACTTTAAAGTCTATTTAACTGCTAGTTTTTTATATAGAACTTTGATACTTTCATTGCTAACGAGTTAATACTTGCAGAGCATTATTTCTTGAGCTTCATTCATCTAGTTCAAGTAAATTTTTACTTGTATTTCTCAAATACTCTTTTGTTTGTATTCATTTAACCTAGAGATTACATTTGAGTATTTTAGAGATTGGTGTGTGATTAATCCATTGGGGATTAATTTGTATTTGAGTTGATTGTGAGATCAATATTGTAAAGGTTAGAGTGTAAGCCTTGAAAACACTGAGGTATTGGATTCATTTGGGAATCCTTTTGTAAATTGATTGTGATTCTAGTGGAACCTTAAGTCGAATCTTAGGAGAAAGTGGACGTAGGCAAGAGTTTGGCCGAACCACTATAAATCGCACATGTTGCCAACAGTAGGAGGAATTTCACATTACATACATTATCAATACAATGTACTAAATATGAGGATGTGACAATATTTTTACGAGTTACAATATTAGAAATACATGTATTTACAGTATATTTTATGAAATATCTAATATATAACGTTTACCATAAGTATATAATTAGTATATAAGAAGTATACAACAGATATATAAAAATTTTACAAAATTATATTTTTTACGAGTTAAAATATCAGAAATATATATATTTATAGTATATTTTATGAAACATAATTTTTGATATATAAGTTTTACTAGAAGTATACAATTGATATATAAGAAGTATACAACATATATATAAAAGGTTTATAAGATTGATACAACAACTACATCAAAAATAACCATAGAAGATTTTATGAAAATAACCTAATTAAATAAGACTTTAAACAAACATGTAAAGAACATTATATTGAAATATGAGAGAAGAAAGAAAACTAAAATCAAATATATTTTTCAAAATGTTAAACATGAACAGTAAAATCCACAACAAAGGGAAAACCCAATACCAAACAAAAGTCATTCAAAAAATTATAAACAAAAAAATAAAATGAATTGTAAAACTAAATCAAATACAACTTCACATTTGAAAACATAATGCTATGGATTTTAAGTATTTACTAACTAAAAATCACAAAAAGGATATTTAATTAAGTTGAATAACATCTAATCGATTACCAAATATATCTCATTTTGAAGCTAAAAGAAGAAGAAGAATATTAGAAAATAAGCAAAAGAAGATTAGAAAAAGAAGAAGAAGAAGAAGAGTTAATGAGAAAAAGAAAGATATATGAGAAAAAAAAAGATGTGGGTAAAATTAAAAAAATAACTATAAAAATATATTTTTAATCAAAATTTGATAATTATATAAAAAAAAAGTTTGTGAGCTGGTATTTTCAAAAATGTAAAGTTAAAATTTAGTTATTTTTGTAATTATTCCTAAATTGAAATTACTTATGTTTATATTTTTTTTATATTTTAAAATCATTATATTTTCTTTTTTATTTATTAAAATACGTAACTATTTTTATACCTGATTTATTTCCTTCATGTGTCATGTTTTTTCATCATTTGTAATAATACATTCTAATGGCACCTGATTTTTCATTTTTTATAGGTATGTTTCAGACTTAAAATTATTCTTTAGCATTTAATAATTGATTTTTTTCCTTATTTATAGCTATTGTATCATTATTATAACATAATTTTTAATAATTATATTAGTTACATGAAAATAGTACATTTTTTTTATTGTATTTTAATTATTTGTTGTATATTTTCAAATAATGTCCATATTAATGGAGCTCACTTAGGTGGTTTGGATTTTGTAATTACTTAAATAAGATCTCGAGTTTGAATTCTATTTTATGTATTTAACATATTTAAATTGGTTTCATGGGACAATGAAATCTATAATTATTAAATTAAAAAAAACACTTTTAAAATATAGAAAATATATTTATTGATTATTAGGTTATGATAAATTTTTTCTTTATATTTTAAATTGATATTAAAAATTCATATTTTAAAAATTTTAATTCATATACTTAATATTTTTAAATATTTATCATATACATTTAAAAACTGTAACTATATACATATGTCGATAAATTTTGTATTTTTGAAATATTTTTTATGATTTATGTATTTTTGAAAAAATGATGAATTTTATATTTTTATAAATATTTCATCTTTTATTTTTGTAAAAATCCTTCTCTTAATGCAGTTAAATTTTTTTTTTTTTGAAAACTTGCTGCTCGAAAATATTGTGATCAAGAAGTGAATAAAATAAGTGTTTTTTATAAATAATTTAAAATTAAATAATTAGTTTAAAATAGTGTTTTTTCCGCTTCAAATAATAGTACCGTACGCCCTAAAGTCTTGACTTAATGTAGGAATTAAAGAATTTAATAAATATAATTTATTTTATTATTTTAAAAGTTAAAGTCAACTAGTATTTAAGTCAACCACATTGCGTTATTAATTTATTCCTACTATTATCTTATTTTACATTTCATTTTAAAAATTAATACAAAAATTAATTATATCATCTAAAATTTAATATTTTTTAAAAATATTTTTATTTTTTATCTAAATTTTTTAAAATTTATTTAAAAGAGTTTAATTTGTAAAATTTTAAAAATTACATAAATAATTAATAATAAACTAAAATTAAAGAATGAAAGTTACATAAATTTATAAAAATGACATATATTATGAATCAAATATTTTTCATTAAAATAATATCTGAAATGACATAAAAAATATCAAAACAAGTATTTCTCATTATTATTATGTTAAAGAATGTACTTTCATGTATAATGTATATCGTATGGTTTGAAAAATTTATATTTTTATAATTTCATATTTTTTAAAAAAGAATATAAACTTTTATGTTCTTATAAATATTTTGACTTTTTCACATGAACATCGGTTTATATATTTTATTTTTATGAAAAATTTAAATCAGATCAAATAAATTGAAATAACTTTATGAAATTGAAATAAAAATATTAAAAATCAAATAAATTAAAATCGAATCGAATTTTTTGAAAATTAAATAAATCAAAAACTATATT
Organism: Dalechampia spathulata; assembly: GCA_948192965.1. Taxonomy (NCBI): domain Eukaryota; kingdom Viridiplantae; phylum Streptophyta; class Magnoliopsida; order Malpighiales; family Euphorbiaceae; genus Dalechampia; species Dalechampia spathulata. Next base: position 11,070 of record CANYBF010862355.1, read on the forward strand.
CATAACAACCGAAACTACATAATTAATATAAAATAATATCATTTTAAATACTAATATAAAATAACATTTTTTTACATTTGATTTTTTATTAATTCATTATTCAATATCTCTAACCGAATTGAAAATTGAAAAACTATAGCATTACAGCCAAACCAAATCAAAGAAATCAAAAATCAAACTAAAATTATTGAATATTATTAATTCAATTGATTTTTCAATTTTTAATAATTTTTACTCACTCCTAACTTTTATAATCTTAAATAATGATAAAAAAATATAGAAAAACCTAAAATAAATTTAAATAATGCATTAAATAACTTTAAATCAATTATTTATGTTTATTCATAATAAAATTTCATTTACATATATTTTATTTTTTATTCAACATGTAGATTCCTCCTTTAGTTTTCGAAATATTAATAAAGTTATACTTTTCAAATAACAGTTATTTTTATTTTTCAATAAATTGATAACCTAATATATCTTATCAATTTTTACTTCAATTATTTCAAAATAATATTAAATTTTTTGCATATATTGTAATGAAAAAAGAATTTTATGAAAATAAATTAACACAAAAAATATTTTGTAGAAAATTAAATGAAAAATAATGTAAAAAACACTTAGAATGAATTTGAAATTATTTTTTATTTTTTAACTCATAACATAGAAAGAAAATTGCAGTTGGATTAAATACATAAAAGAGTCAATAAAACAATTCACAGCAACATGAACACAAGTGATTAATGAATAGGGTTTTATATAAGTTATTAATAAATTTTAATTAAAAAACTATACAATTTCATAAAAAATTGTAAATAATATTTATAATAATAAAATTTTAAAGCAATAAAAATCTTTTTATAAAAATAAATTTTGTTTTAGAATTTTAAATAATACAATTTTTAGATGATAAAAATCTTATTATAAAAATAATATGCACAATAATAAAATTTATTAAGATTAAATTATGCATGAGAATTTAAAAAATATTAAAAAAATTCTAGCAAATAATATAAATATATATTAAATAATTAATATTAATGGGTAACACAAATGAGTGTAATAAATATAATAAAATTTTAAACCAAACGCGATAAAAACAAATCTTAACCTTAATGTAATTTATAGAAGATAGTTTCGTGGGACATTCTAGTACCTAACCATATAGTTTCAAATGATATGGGTTGTTAGTAAATCAAATCTGATATGCATTCACATTAAGCATAAGGAGCTTACACGTGCGTAAAAGAAAAGGATTAAACATTTAATACTTTGTTCTCAAAAATCATAAGAAGGATCAAATACTAAATACAAGATATTTAATATTTATCTACTCATTTATTATAGTATTTTAAGTTGATGGTTGAATAAAAAATGCTCAAAATAAATAAAAAAATATTTAACTTTTTAATTTTTTAAAATTAATATGATTAATTTTTCATCAATCTCTTCTTAAATCTCTAAACAGTGAGTTATTTTAAATGTTATTGAATAATATAATTAAAAATCATAATATCACCGAACATGATCAACATAATAGTCATGATCATCTTCTTTCTATCCAAACAGAATGAGAAGAAATCCACGTTAAATATTCATTGATGCAATTCTAACCTAAACAAATGAATTGCAGAGGCAGTGAAATTCTTGAACACAAAAGTGATGGTGATGGTGGTGGTGGGTGTGAGTTATCCAGCTTTGGTTAAATCAGAAGAAAAAGATAGATTACAGTCAATGGATGAAAGTAAATCTTGTTCCCTAATTACTATACCACCTGCTGCTATCTTCTACTAGTTTCACCTCCTTTTCCTCCATTCACGTAAGATAAATGGATGTTGCAGAGAATCATAGTTGCGCTTGATAAGAAAGAATTCTCCAACAATTAGAATAAAGATAAACCATTACTAAATCATATCCTCAGAATCTGACTTGTCATTCTATAATCTAATATCATTCATCCCATCGTAATACCTGCCATCATTATTCAACACCTTCCTCTCTATTCCACTTTTCCTATTTTCCTTGCTTCTTTAAATCCTATAACGGCATGCCATGCAAAATAATTACTTTTAAGATTTTCAAATATATATATTTGATAATGTATTGATTAAATTAAAATATTTATAAATTATATATAAATATTAATAATATATAGAATATATATATATATATATCAAATTATTATTTTTCATTTCATATTTTAAAGTAATAAATAGTACATAAATATAAATATTAGATATTAAAATGAATATAAGATAGTTCATGTATAAAATATAATCTTCAAATGTCTTTTATTGTTTCTGATTTAATTTAAAATAAAATGATGCCCTTTCCATTTAATTTTAATTACTGACTTTCAAAAATTTATAATGCTAAAATAAAATATATTTATTAAATTTTTTGAAAAACCAACAATTTACTCATTAAATTCAAATAATAATTTTGATAAAATGATACTTTAATATTAATGAAATAATTAAATGAATAATTTAAAAATATAAATAAAATATTTAAATTGATTAAAAAAATAATATATTTTTGAAGAAAGAAGCACGATCTAATAACCGCAAAGACAACAGCAGTAGGCGTACCAACCGATCTCCTTATATTGTAGGGAGTACCTGAGGGGGAGACCAGTTTTTATTATTATTATTTTTTGAAAAAGGCCTGCTGCTATTTATTCTGGATAACCGATACACAATAAAAATGGAAATGGTGAAACGAGGAAAATAGAACAGAAGTAGAAACAACGAGGAGGAGAAGAAGATTAAGAAAAAGGAAGACATAAAGGAGAAGTAAACGAATACTTGCAAGCGAAGTGTGGAAAAAGGGAAAAAAACTAATTATCCTTTCGCTTTTCTCTTTTTCTCTGTTTTCTTTTTCAATCGGATTCTTTCTTTACAATTAATTAATTACTCATCGGAAGAAACTAATGAACGAGTAATTTTGCTGCAAAACTGCAGAATTTAGTTAACGCAGGAAAAAAGAAAGAAAAATTGTTATTGTTTTTATTAATTCTGTTTTTTTCTCGAGAGAAATGGAGGATGATCTAGTTCAGCGATTATTACGAGAAGGAGGCCGCGATTATTATCAACAACGTGCCTCTACTTCATCATCTTCTTCTATCCTTCAATCCTTACCTCTTCACGTCGTAAGGATTCCTTTTACTGATTAATATTCATTATTACTTAGCGATTTTGTATTTGCTACTTTTGCTTAGTTCTCGCTTTGCATGTTGACGTATTGTGGCTCTCTTTTTGTTTTTTTGGAAATTGACCTTAAGTTATGTTATCCTTGTTGATAATTTTTTCGTATAAGAAGTGTTACAGAACAATGCTTACTTCCTTAATATCAGATATTGGTTTTGTTTGAAAAGAATTGTTGTTAATTCAGTTCTGGTCTTGCATGATCTCTTTTTATTTTTCAATTTTTTTTTTCAGTTCGCGGCAGTGAATTTTAACATTACGATTAACAAAATCAGATCACAATTGAGTTAAATTGTATCATATTTTGCCAGATTGTTTTGATTAGTGAGAATTTGTGAGTTTATTCTTGTTTAAGCCGATGCGATAGCACTGTGAAATTTGTTTAGTTCCTTTGTTCTCTAAATGTATTTATATGGATGACAGCCTAATTAATTAAATTATTTGTGTTGTGGTGGTGCAGTCATTTGATCATGGTTATTACCTGTTAGTAAAATCTATTCAAGAGCTTAGAGAGAAAAAAGAGGGTTTTGTTACTGTAGGAATTGGTGGTCCTAGTGGTTCCGGAAAAACTAGGTAATTATGCTGTACAAAATTGCGCTTTTAATTGTGAAATTTCCCTGCGAACTTCTAATTTGAGTTTTATCTGTTTGGTGAAGCTTAGCAGAGAAGGTTGCATCTGTTATTGGTTGTACTGTTATATCAATGGAGAACTTTCGTATTGGAGTTGATGATGGGAATGATTTGAATTCCATTGATTTTGATGGATTAGTTCATAATCTCGAGGTTTGTTTTTGCTGTTTAATTCCTAGCGGCGGTTTTCAAATTTCTTTGTCGTCCTTGGATGATGTCTATTTTATCCAGAAAAGTAATGTGTTTGTCGGTTGAGTTTCCATGTAATCTATTGATTGGTTCCTTCAATAGAAACCTGTTTCAACCGACAAAAGTACTGCCTTGAATTACTTATGGGGACCTGTATTTATTTGAAATCCATTTCAGTGGTTCTTTTCTTTATATAATTATTAGGGTTTATGTTGTAAATAGGATTTGATGAATGGCAAAGATACACTAATACCAGTGTTTGATTACCAACAAAAGAAGCGTGTAGGTTCGCAAGCAATACAGAGTGCTTCATCTGGAGTGGTAAACATTGTTACCTATTTACTAAGGTTGACGATGACTAATTATTGCTTGCGATAGAGTTCATGTCTCTACTTTGTCCTTAGGTAATAGTTGATGGTACCTATGCTTTGCATGCAAAATTGCGCTCCTTGTTGGATATCCGGGTGGCTGTGGTAAATTTTCTAATGCTCAACCATGGAGCTGAAGTTACTAATTATCTTTCAAAAATTAATATGGATATGCTGATATTTTCTTGAATATGGTTGGTGGATCAGGTTGGTGGAGTTCATTTTAGTCTTCTTTCCAAAGTTCGATATGATATAGGAGATTCTTGTTCGTTGGATTACCTTATTGACAGTATTTTCCCTTTGTTTAGAAAACATATTGAGCCTGACCTTCATCATGCACAGGTAGGTCTTATATTGTTCTTTTGTTTTGAATTTTAACTGTTGGTTCATGGTTCCATGGATTTACTTTGCAGATTAGGATAAACAACAGCTTCGTCTCTTCATTTAGAGAAGCAATTTACAAACTGAAATGCAGGAGTGAGGTTTGTACTTATTGTATATACTATTGTTAGGAAGTACCGCAACAATTTACATCATGAAAAGTATTTACTTGATCATTAATTGGTTGAGAGAAATAGCATGCCACCTCATATTGCACTGACTTTTTATTCTTAGATTTGCGAAACCTAATTTCTCTTTGAATATTTTAATTTTAACCCTTTGATTAAGATGTTAAACCCTTTGCAGCAGTTTCCAGATCTGTCTGCTTATGACTTTCAAGGAACAAAACCACAGAAAGACAGGTGAATTGTTCTTTCAAGTTTTAGCTCTTTTGAACCATGATATCAGCACAAAGAAAATAAATCCCTAGCTTTGATAATGAGTTTGACATTCATTCTTTATCATGGTTTCAGTTTTATTGAAATGTACCTTAGAGCTCCTTCAGCAAGTGAAGTAGCACGAATTAATGATTGGATTAAGGTGCGACAATCTGGTATTAGATACTATCTGTCACTTGGGGACCAGAGGATCATTGACAAAAATTTTATAATCAGACCAAAAGCTGAGTTTGAAGTAAGATTTCTCTTAATCATGTTCAGCATAAGTATAGTTGGTGAAATTAAATGTCAATGTTCAACTTGATTGCCATATTTTCTGATTCACGTGTACTTGCATACCTGAATAATGAAGTAGACTTGAAATGTTATTTTCTTGATAGACATGCCTAAGAATTTATGTATGTTTTTAATGCAATCACCCGTAGTTTCTTGCTATCAAAATTTAGAGATACTCACAATTTCCTGATCTGTTTAGCTTCTAGCTTGATGTTGTAACACATATAGTTGTCCTAATCATGCTTTACATATCTATCTTATACTGATGCAAACATTGATATCTGTCAACAATTCCACAAAGGAAAGCTCGAGTTAAAAATGATAACAGGAACAATATCTAAGAATCTGCAGGACATCTACTCTTCATGGAAACTTAAGCATGGACTCCAATCCATGGAGGCAATATCCTATGAGTGCATGGACCCCTGATTCATGGTTTAGGTGTTATTTCTTGCTTTGGATGATGTTCTCTTCATGATTATTATTTTATTCAAACTGGTATTTGTCAGTTGTCAGTTTTATGTGACTCATAGTAACGTTCCAGATTGGTTCCAGCTTTAAACTTTTCCTTCATCTGGTATGAAGTCTATATTTGTAGGACAGCATAATCTTATGATTGGCAATCTATGCTTACAACTGCTTTGAATTTGGATTCTCGTGTTTTCTGGATATGGATATGATAAACTTAGATTGATATTGCGTAACTGCTCTCTTACTACTGAGACAGGTTGGAAGAATGACACTTGGTGGTTTGTTGGACTTGGGCTACACTGTTGTAGTTAGTTATAAACGAGATTCAACTTCTGTTAGTAATGGCAGTATTTCAATTTCGATGGAGACTATTGATGTTCTTGGTGAGACATTTACAGTGCTGAGGGGCATGGATAGGAAAGTATGAATTTACCTTTCTTGCTAAAGTGACAAATCTGGATGGCTTAAGAAATATTTTTTTCTTGGCATAATATCTTTTATCCAGTTTTTGCAACATTCTGGAATATGTCTACAATGTGATTTTTACTTAGAAATCTTCAGTTTCTCAAAAAAACTTGCATATACGGCCATTTTTATTCTCCTACTCCATTCGCCATCATATGCTTCTCCTTGTATGTTTATGTTTTTTCTATACAACATGTTTCCAAGAAGTTGAGTAATTTTCAGTTTCAAACTTTTTTTTTTTTTTTTTGCTTCAGAACAACTAAAAATTTGGTTGAGCTAGGAAGCACTTTTTGAAGAAGATTTGTTAATCAAGTATATAAATCCTGTTGTTTGTTTTGATATTTTAGACTGTTGGAGCAGAAGCATCAAGGTTGGGTATGAGTGGACAATGGGTCACCAAATCATATCTGGAATTGATTCTTGACAAAATGATTAATGAGAAAAAAGGTCGGGAATTAACATTTTTTTATTTGTCGATTATAAAACATTGTAATAATCATCAGTTGTGGTGTCATTGTGTTTGTTGTATTTACCTTAAGAGTTCTGCATGCCAAAAGTTATGAAGGTACAACTGAAGACCGAGGTCCCAAACTTCCAATTTTTGCTGCAAATCCATACCCTGGAATTGGCACATAGAAAAGAAATCATGGTCTATAGTGCCAGCTTATGTGCATGCTAGCTTGACCCAGCTCTAGGAACCTTGGAAAATATAGAAATTCTTGCCTCATGACCTCCGTAGCTTTGTTGCAACTGTGAGAGATAGTAAATGGCTTTAAAAATTACCTTTGTCAACCTTTGAAGTATCAAGGTGGTAGAGGTCACTTCATGTCATACCTCCAATGTGGTATTCAAGTCCCGATCTTGCACTGAAATCATGAAAACTTAATTTTAGTTTGTTTATTGTTCTCTCCAGTTTGTTGCTCAACTTGCAGATTTACCACGTCTGAGTACACCACCACCATTATCTAATACATCCAAAACTAGAGATCAAGAAAAATTGATTGCTGCTCCAAAGCCTATACGTACCACTTCAAATCTTGTTACTCGGCTTGAGGATTCATCTCAGCCATGGACTCGATCCCCAACTAAATCTCAAATGGAACCTGTTGTAGCATCCTGGAATTTTGTGTCATTGGATCAACCACGTGCTGATAGCTCAGTTGTAGGTAAGTCTCTTAAAATTAGCTGAGCTGAATTTTCTTTCTTTTATTAATCAACTGTACTTTGGAAACATCTTATTTTTTTCTGGTTTAGACTTCTCTCATGAAGCAACCACAGATCCTTCCTCTTTCAGGGATAATTTGAAGCTTGCTCCAATACCTGACTCTTTTGACTTGGATAGAGGACTGCTTCTTGCTGTTCAAGCAATACAAGTAAGGATTACCATGAGTTGATAAAAACGGACACTAGGGGATCATTGACTTTAGGACCATAATGCTGGTTTTGTACATTTCCTGTCGTTAGATTTGAAATATGAATATCTTTAAATGTTTCAGGCTTTGTTGGAGCGTAAAGGGCCTCCTGTCATAGTTGGAATTGGTAAACCTTTTCTTTTTTGGTAGAAATGGAACCCATTTCTCCCTCTATATCATGCCATCTTCTTGTCAAGTTCGTGTTTTAAGAGCTACAAACACTGTTCATCAGCAAGATACTGTCTTTTTCTTGCAGGAGGTCCAAGTGGATCTGGAAAAACCAGCCTAGCTCATAAAATGGCCAATATAGTTGGTTGTGAAGTAGTTTCCCTTGAAAGCTACTTTATATCTAAACAAGTGAAGGATTTTAAGCATGATGATTTTCGCTCTCTTGATATGTCACTTCTTGCAAAGGTTAGATGGCATTTGGTTGTCTAAACTTCGTTGATATCTTTTGGGCATATGTTTATTGGTAACTTGGTAGGCTCATATGCAAGGCTTAACGAAATGAAGACATGGATGTTTTATGTTGTGATAAGAAATTGCAGATAATTGTATACGGTTGTGGTAGTTTTTTTAATTTTTTTTATTGGTTCACAGAATATTGACGACATAAGGCATGATAGAAGAACTAAAGTGCCCATATTTGATTTGGAGACTGGGGCTCGCAGCAGCTTCCGGGAACTTCAAGTTTCTGAAGACTGTGGCGTGGTACTTTATTGCACGTAATCTTACTTTATTCTTGATATTTATCTTTCGGTCATGCTTTAGTGCTTGAAAACACACCAACAAAAAAAATGGAAGGCAGTAGATACTGACAACCTTTTTTCATATGGTTTATGCATTTTCCTTTCAGTGCAACCTCTACTAGTGTGATCTTGTGAGTGAAGAGCCGTTCTCTCTCAAGATGTCAGCATGCTCATTTGATAATAATTCTGGATATTTCTAGAGCTCTTGATAATATAAAAACATGGAAGAGACAATATATGCAAATTTCTTCTTTTTTTATAATAATCTTCTCATGATGAGAAATATAGAGGAGAGATGGAAGTTGCAGAGAGGTGAAAGAATGCAAATGGCTTCAATGCTATTTCAATTTTTCAAAACATTTCTCCATCTTTCTAGTGCTATTTCACATGATAATTCCGAATGGGGAAGATTGGTGCGATGCAAGCTTTCTAACATGGTAACTAAGCAAGGCTTAGAATATATTTTTGTATAAAAAATTCTGAAATATACACAGTTGAAGTTGATATTTTATATCATGGAGAGTGATGAATGTCTGAGACTCCCAGAAATTTGGAAATGAATTGCTCTTACTATTTCTTTCAAGTGCTGTGTAACAAGTTACAATTCTCACATTGTTATTTTTTGTGTCTTCTGCTTATTTAGTTAGTGCTGCGTTCCTCTCATGATGTTTTTGGTAGATTTGGAAAATGTTTATGAATTTACATATGGTAGGAAAAGGATGAAGATCTAAAAAAGTGCTGCACATTTCATGGATAAAATAGTAGATTCACTAATGTACTGTTTTTTGAAATATGGTAGAATTGGAAGCTTTATTTATTGAGATTCAAGCACGGTTATTGGTGTTTCTTGGGTATATATCTCTAGCATTAATTGGGTATTAGAATATGATCTTGCTTAAAGTTGAGATCCTCTATTTACGCTCAAATTATTTTGAGTTAGACAAGTTTCCTTAATGCAATTTTTTCTGTTTCCAGATTGTGTTTGAAGGGGTGTATGCCCTGCATCCTGAAATTCGAAAATCACTTGACTTCTGGATTGCTGTTGTAAGTTGACTTTGGAATTTTAACTTTCATGTCTTTGCTTTCTAGTATGTGTGCATATGTACTTTTTCACGTGGAAATTTTCAATTGTTGATGTGAAGGTGCACCTTTCTTTTTATTTTGACTTTTTTTTTCTTTTGCAAAACCAGGTTGGTGGTGTTCATTCCCACCTGATTGCTCGGGTACAAAGGGATAAAAGTAGAGTGGGGTGTTTCATGTCCCAGAATGAGATCATGATGACAGTATTTCCAATGTTCCAGCAGCATATTGAGCCCCATCTTGTTCATGCTCATGTTAGTTGATAAAAAAGCTTCTAATCCATATATTTTTTCTTTTGGTAGAATAAAAGATGGCTGGCAAGCTTTTATGTGCTGTTCAAGTAACAATATTAGTGTTATAAATCACATGTTACAATTGTTGTATCCGAACTTTTTTTTAAATGCATCTTGCATTTTATAGAACTTGATGAACAAATTTTTCAGTTGGGTCTGGTCATTATCAACAATATTTACCTTAAACCTACTCACACCACATATTTTTATTTGCAAATGTTACTCCTTGTATCTGAAGTTGTCTCTTAAAAAAAGTATTGTTTGTAAAATTTGATAGGAAGAAAAGAAATGGCCTCCTTGAATATGAGATGGAGTTTAGATTCTTTAGCATAAATGAGTGCATGCATTAATCCTGTATGTCATAAATTGGATATAATCCCTGAAACTCCTTTACTGCATGTGGTGGTCGCTGCCTTTCTTGTTATTTCCCATTACATTGATATGTAGAGCTTTGAAGTTGTGATTTTCTCTACTCATATGCATCACTTTTCTAGTAAAAGATCAACTGTCTATCGTGTTGCACTTTCTGATGTCTGGTTCTCAATTTTCATGGTTAACTGTGGTTTTGCTCTGTTTGAAATAAATGCAGCTCAAAATTCGGAATGATTTTGACCCCGTTCTTTCTCCAGAGAGTTCATTATTTGTTTTAAAAAGTAACAAGCAAGTAAGTTGCTCTTGGATGCACAGCTATATAGTTTTCAGCATAGCGTTCCTCTGATGTTCATGTGTCTGTAATTTGAAGGTGTCTGATCAAGATATTTTAAAAATTCTTGATCCTGCAAAGTTCTGTAGTTCTGTCCAGAATTTTATTGACATATACTTGAAGCTCCCTGGAATTCCTGCTAATGGGCAGCTGGCAGAGAATGACTGTATACGAGTCAGGATTTGTGAGGGTAGATTTGCTGTGTTAATACGGGAGGTTTGTACTAGATTTCTTGCAGTTTATTTGACATATCAATTATTGCTGACTCATGCTTTCTTTCACATCTGGTAAATGCTAGACTTGGTTTTGATATTCTGGTGAATGCTTGTCTTAATTTTCTGATGATGTGTTAGCCTATACGAGAAGGGAATTTCATTATTCAACCGAAAGTGGATTTCGATATAAGCATCAGCACTGTTGCTGGTCTTCTTAATCTTGGGTAAGCTGTTAGCCTGTTTATGGATATCTGTTTTAGCTAATGTAGGGGAGTGATTCTGCAAAGGATAACTTGTCTACTTAACCCTGTTCTTCTTCTCTCTTAAATCTTTGGATTTTCTTCTTATTCCTGAGATCAAATCTGCAAAACTATTAATATAACAGGATCTGAATCAGATTTTCATATATTGTTATTTTTCTTGAAAGGGTGAGGGGAAGGAGGGTTACATTTGTTAGGGGGAAGAGGGAAATCATAAAAGCTAAGCAAATTGTCATGGGGATAAAATTATCGCACATCGGAAAGATACAGGCAAGGTATTGGGTTTATAAGGAGGAGGGCTGCACATCCTAATAGGCGATGTCTTTTGGGAAGAGGGTAATGACTCCGCCCGTGACAAGTGGTATCAGAGCCTACCTGAATCTAACTCCGATGTCTCGCCAAGCGCCCAATGTAGGGTAGGCAGGGGGCCCCATCTGTGACGAGGCATCACAGGATTGGGTGGGGGAGAATGTCATGGGGATAAAATTATCCTACATCGGAAAGATACAGGTAAGGTCTTAGGTTTATAAGGGGGAGGACTGCACATTCTAATAGGCATGTCTTTTGGAAAGAGGGGAATCCGCCCGTGACAAAATGCTCTCTTATCTATCCTTTTTTGTCATCTTTTCACCATGTCCATGTTACACTCATATTTCCCTGTTCCTTGTCATATTGTTCAAGTAAACCGTTTTTGCACTTGATATGGAGATTAATATTTGTGCTCTCAAGTATTTTCGCTATATTGTAAATTATATGAAATGGAGAAACAGAGATCCATTATGTCTTTTTTAATATTTAAATACCAGATGCTTGTACTGTATGTTTTGCGAGTTCTTTTCTAGTTAGGGAAGTGAAACAAATAAAGTTTATTTGGATGATGTTTTGATACCTCAGAAACAAACTTGAAACATCTTAGGTCGATCATCCAAAGAGGTGGATATGATGTGGATATTAGCTATAAGGTTAAAGCTGAATGGATGGAATGGATAAATGGTACTGGAATCCAATATGGTTGCAGGATACGAAATGGACTGGTAGATTAAGTTATATCATGTTGTTATATGACCATTTGTGAATGGTAAAAAATGCTTGAAGGCCAAAACGTAACATGCACATACGATGAACTTTGCTGAACCAAGGATGTTAAGCCAAATGTGTTGACATACAACAAATGATGAAGTATAAATTAAGTGCACTAAGCCAAAATGTAGGGTTGGCACTAGGCATGATGAATTCAGAGAATTTAGGCTGGGATGGTTGGGATGCATGAGTTATAGACGCCAGATGTCTTGGTTAGGAAGGTTAATCTTGTTATAGTTGAGGGCATAAGGAATGGACAAGAAAGAGCTGAGCTAGCTTGGAAGAAAGTGGCACAGGTGACCTAGAAGCCTCGACATCTCTTCAATGATATAGCTTAAAATAGTACAAACTGGAAAAATTAGAATAATCCTGTATCCAATCTAATCTAGTTCAAGGCCCGGGATTTTCTGATTTGAATCAACTTTTTCTGGTTGTTTCGCAAACTTATGAAGATTTTAGTCTTTATCATGTTACTGTTTTTTTTTTCAGCATTTTTCTTTTCACTTTTTCTTATTATGCTTTTCAGCTGATGTAATTTTGTGTTGTGTTGGCCTCTGAAGTGAACTTTATTGTCCTATGACATTAGGTATCAAGCCGTAGCCTGCATTGAAGCTTCTGCATTCATCTACCAAGACGGGAAGGTGATACTCTTTCATGTCTCTGCTTATGTTTGTTTTTTTGATTTAGGTGTACTGTTTGCCGCCATTTTCTGACTGCAGTTCTTCTATATGCGGATAAACTTTGCTTGTCGCTTCTATGCTGTTTTTTTTTCCTGATTATGATAAATTTTTTGGTCAATAAATGCTTTATCTCTTTCTCTCTCTCTGTGGACTGTGGAAAGTCTATGATAATTAGAAATTCATGGTATCTTTGACCGGTGGCATTTTGGTTGGTTTTCTCCCCTCGTGTGTACTTGTTTATATATATATATTTTTGTTAAAAACTGGATTGGCTTCTCATATTGCTTGTGACATGAGTGGCCTAAATCTTTTTTCTTGAAAATTTTGACTTTCAGATTCTCATTGAGGTTGACCATATACAAGATGTCCCTAGTCCTTACTTACAGATTAAAGGGGTAAGTAAAGAAGCAGTGGCGGCTGCTGGCTCAACGCTTAAACTGGATGGCTCATATACAACTAAGGTATCAACTCTATTTCTCTTTTATTTCGAAGTCTTCTTGTATTGCTAGCTGATTTTTAACAATGGATGATTTGCAAAGTCATCATTAACTGGTCTGGCTTCAATTTAATACTTTCAGAGTTATCTTCAAATCATTCTAGAGAGATTGCCTGTAGTTGAAAGAAGTTCTGGTGGAATTCATACCCAACAAAGTGCAAGATTGCAGGAAATTGTTGAATTTATACAATCTCAGGTAATTGTGCTATGGTTAAGCAGGACTATATACCTGCTTGTGAAAATTTATTTTGGATAAACGACAGTGAAGTTAAGATGGATTCAACCATGAGAGGGTCTGGATCTCTTTCTCATGATAACCATACTCATCAAGGAGATCGGCATCTCATGATAGTCATTGAAGGCACATCTGATGTGCAACACATTAGTAGTTATTAAAGGCACATCCGATGTGCATTACATTAATGTGGCATGAGCCTGAGCTTAGGCAAAGTGAGGCTGAGTGGGCCTGGGCACGCCTTTGTATTGTAACCTTTCTTTCTCTCCTTTACAGGGTAACAGCTCAGCTTCAGAATCCTCACAGACTAGGGAGGCTGCTCCTATAGATGGCATAATCGAAGACATGCAGTCTAGAATCAAGAGGCTGGAGAGATGGCAGACCATCAACACGGTATTATTTGCACTAATCATGATTCTGTAATTTTCATTGCATTTTTTTGAATTTACTGCTTCCTTTGTTGCTTCACTTGCAATGTAGTTTGTATTCTTTCTTTCTATTCAACATGTTAATGGAAGGGACCGGACCTCGAGAATAGTTTTACAGCTCTTAAACACATGATTGTCCATGGGGCTTGACGGGATCGAACTTTGAACATTTCAATTGCATAGCTTTAATACCTTGCCAAGCCATCTTTCAACTCAAAAGCGAACATTTCTCTATACTCCTCGTCTCTGATGCATTAATATTTGGCAGGTATTGTGGACTTTCCTGATGTCCGCCCTTGTTGGTTATTCACTTTACCAAAGGAAACGCCAATGAACAGTTTCTCGAATCAACGCATATCAAGGAAGTTCCCGCCGCCACATTTTATTTAAATGGTAATAATCAGCAATGGTGAGTCTAACAGAATTTTTCTAACAAGCTTTTCATCGCCATCAATTTTCTTTCAAGCGAAATACAGCTTATACCATCCATAACATTATCTCCGGTTCTTTCCTTTTATTTTTTTCAATTTATTGTTGTTGGTCCCAACATAAAATATGAAGTATAGATTATAAAATAATTCAGGTGCTCCCTTTTTGTATATAATTTTATTGGGAGGATTTTTAGAGTAGCCGAGAGCATAAAGAAAATTTACTTCCTTTTCCATCCTGATTGTAGTCGGGCTATTCATATTTTCCGTCTTCTTCATGCTTAGAAAACCTTTTAATCTGAAAAATAAGTATCATAAAAATAATGTATTTTAGGGTCAACAAAGTTTAATATAAGATTTGGTTTGACAAAACTGTAGGGGTTCTTTTCTCGTTTCTTAATCATACTAACTACATTTTGAAATATTCTATGTATATTGTATTCGAATGATTTTCTAGCTTAAACTAAAAAATGCAAATAAAAATTTACTCCACTAACAACTAAAAAATTTACACTAAATCAATCAATTTAATGGATTTTTGATTAATTTTTTGCTCCCAAAGGCATCAATGCTTCTATCATCTATTTTACCCTCTTTCGTATCTTATTTTCACAGGAGTGTGAAGCATCTTTAGAATAAATACAATGATTCCTCACTGGGGACAAGAAAAACGTTTCATTTTAGCACATCTACTCTTTCAAAAATTAATACAAATCATTACCATCCTACCAATACATATTTTGAAATAATTGTATTAGAAGTCGCAAAGTAGCATCAGTTAATGAATGGATGGAATAGAATACTCCTACAACACCCAGAATCATTTGACTAATAAAGGAAAAAAGATTCTCAGAGAACTGACAATTTTCACAAATATTCAAAACAAAAAAGAAAAACTAAAAGCAAATTTATAATAATTTTATATCAAACTTTTCTTAAACTTACATTAAATCTTTATTAGATTAAATTTATTGTGTATGCAATAATAATTTTATAATAATATATTTTTCAAAATTTCTCAACCAAAAAAAACACCCTCGGATGAAAGCCACAAACTGATACAGCCAAGCAAATGGGTGGCTGTGCCTGAAACCTCCTGTTAACCAACATGGGCTCCGGATATACCATTACAGTATTTCTTGTTGTGTTTTGGGTTGCTGGGTCTAGCCTCAAATATATAGCTCAATCAGAGGGGCATCCCCTAAACATCATCTATCGTGTCTGATGAATCTCCACCATCAAATTCAAATTGAACAATTGAGATTTAAGCCTCTCGTAATAAATCGTTATACCATAATTTACAATGTTTTCATAGCTACCACAAAAAAGGAGTTTAGACGGTCTGATAGGAGATGCAGTCCAGCCATTGAATTCTCAGCCAAGAATATGAATAATTTCTTCCTTCTTTATGAAAAAAGCAGCAATTGCAACTAAAACTATGAATATAATCAACCATAAACTTAATCCCCCCGCAAAGGAAAGACGAAAAAATTGAAAAATGAACTGGATCAAAAGGTAAAATGGATAATCTACTATATGATATCCCAATCTCTAGTAGCTTATCTACTTCCGTTACAAACTGTCTGACTCTCTTCGTGTTTTTCAATCGAAAATGTTCTTGGACTACGAGATTACATCTAAAATCTACTGGTTTTGGTTGTCCTTGAACATTTTTAAAGGCCAAAGTTTACTGGGCTTTTTCCATTATTCACATGATTCCATATTTTAAAAAACATAAAAAATTTTTAAGCGCAATAACCATGCCAAGTACATTTTTTTCTGTTTTATACCTCCTTGCCAGGATTAAAATCCTTGTTCAACTAATCAATTTGGCTGTTTTCTTAGTTAAATCGGGTCTCACTGAAACCACTGCTTGTTGAGGCTAATGGTAAGATTCATGTAGTTAACTGAAATCAAGAGTGGAATTACGTACCGTTTTTCTTATCCTCAACTAATGTCACCCTTGCACTTGAGTCCATGGATGCAGACACCAAAGCCCTGCATTCAGATATCGTATGTTTCAATGCCAAGTATTATCTGTGGAACGGAACCCATACTCAAGCGTAATAATACTAATTAGAAGTCAAGTCCGTCAAAAATGTTAGGTTTTCGACCTTGAATCATGGGAGAACGCCAATGCTGTTACCATGCCAAGATGTGCTTTCCTGACCACCCTTTGAACCCGCTTACTCGCTGAATTTATAAGAAGCACATCTCCTTGATTTGTTCCCCTGCATGTCAAGCAATCACAAAGGAAGTAGGTCCACATTCAACGCAATTGCTATGGGAACTCGAGCACTAAAATAACAGAATGAAGATTGATACAATGCAAGGAAGTTTCCATCAGGTGACACGTTGAAAGAAGAGATGCCATCACGGGTAATATGCTTTGAGCCAGTTCTTTTCCATGAGCAGGTACCCCATGTCACAATACTTCCACCCTTATCTATGTAAAGAGAAGCGTTGAAGATGATTAGATTGTAAAAGTAAAAGGTTAAAAAGTGAACCTCTTTTATGGCCATGTGGTGGTGTAAGAATGATCTCATAAGAAACTGAAACACTGAACACCTAGAATGCAAACCATCTGCTATGTTCTTGGCTTCTTGCTGAGGCTCAAAACCAAAACCACCCATCATGACTGCACATTCATGAGGAGAAACAAATTTCAAAGCAGTACACTGAAAGAGATGAATAATAATTCCAAGAAATTGTGACTTATTGCTTACATTTGCCTTTGATAAGAAAGCTACTGCCGTTGAGGAGGTCATATCCCAAACCCTAGCAAGGGCACGACCTTCCAAGGCAACAAGATATTTCCCATCAGGGCTGCAATAGAATTAACGCAAATCAGCATAATTGTACTTCTAACTATTCAAAACGTTTTGGCTTCAAGAACTATGACCTAGAGGCGTTCCACTTCGTCAATGCCTGAAGCATAAGTCTTTTACAGAAGCATGATGATCATCCTTGTTAATAATAACTTCCATGCTGGGCCACTTGAAAACCCTCAATTTGCCATCCTGTACTGCAACAAATCAAAGCATCATGTTGTTTGTATTCACTGGAAAAAGAAATAATTAATGCCCTCAAAAAATGAATGCACAATAATGAAGCTGAACTTAAAACAAGGCAAATAAAGAAGAAGAAAGTGACTTGAGCATTCAGCCAACATCGGCATTGCATAATGAGATACAGTTCTCCTTCTTTTAATATTTTCCAGTTCTTAAGATATAGTTTTGGATCAAAATTTTCATATATGGTTAATCAGGACAAAGGAGTTACAAGTCCCATTCTTAAGAGATAAAATGTGCATGATATTGCTACCTCGCCGCCAACGGCAAGAACAGAACTGTCGCCATTAAAGGCCAATGATAACTGTTGTCCAACATCTTCTAATTGAGTCAGTACATTTTCAGATTCTTTTACACCCAATTCCAGTGCTTCATTGTCCTTGACTTCATCCCACTCATAAAACCTGAAACAAGAAAAACATAATTTTATAGATTATTACATAGCAGCAAAAAACTTTGTCTACGACATACATAAGGAGATTTACATGCGATTCATTACTATGCAAAAATTTAATAAAGGTCATTTTGCTTCACAACATAAGAACTTTATTAATCAATTGTACTTGTACTGAATTCACGAGAACAAAATATACATAAAAGTAAGCTCATAATCATGAACTCAGACAACACAAATGAAAGGTTAATTTAAATGTTCAAATGGCATTACAAAAAAGAACATAAAGAACACAACCAAAATTTTAAAAATGAAAATTAAAATGAATACCGGCAGCTGTTTGGAAATGCGCAAATAATTCCATCTCCAGCCGGATGAACAGCCATTCTATAAGGCAGAGCAGAACCAGTTCCAAGCTTAGCTGCCTGATTACATATCATTATCGTATCATCTCAATTAAGTAACATAATACATAAAAATCTCCACAATTTCTATGAAAAACTGCGAATTTTCCGACTAAAACAACTGCAACATGATGAACAGATAAACAATATCACCAGCCAAAGGCTTTGCTTAATCCATCGGAAACATTACAATTAAGTCAAATTCAAGAAGATTACTATAACAATGCGAAAAACGCGGTCAACAAGCAATTAAAGTCAAACAAACGCATGATGGAATTTTTCAATGTGGCAGATAATATGAAACCTACAGGGTGAGTGGAGAGAGAATTGGACTCAAACTCGAAGCGGGAGAGAACGACAGCATTTGGGATACCGCTACGGCCTTCCCCACCACCTCCGGCAAGAACGACGTAGTACTGATCCTTCTGCTGACCAGAATCTTCGGTAACGCAATCATCGCCATTGCTGTCAGATTGAGACTGAAGTTTGGATCTTACTTGATTGTAAGGAACCCAGGCAGCCGCGTAGAAAGGGACTCCGTACTTTTGAAAGGCCGTTGTGTCGGATTCCTTGCTTTTCCCCATTGTACACTGCACAGCAAGAGATGTGGATTCAGTGCACAAATAAAAAAAAAAATTAATTATATATTTTTCACAATAACGGTGCGTGGATAAAAAATTATTTTCTCAGTTATTCTGAATTAATTATTTAAAATTTATTTGTAACAGTGTATATTAACTTTATCAAAGTTAATGAGGCCGGCGACTGCTGTTAGTTGAGCCCGACAGGCTTCCTGAATGGCCCATATGATAGAACCCTAACTAAAACCCTAAGACCTAGAACCTTCTAATCCCATCTAGATAGATCACCTCACGCTGCGTCCATCTCTTCTCCCTCACATTTTTTATACTGGTCTCCTACCATTAACCAACTTTCTCCATTACACAGCGATTAATTCAAATCAAATTACATCCTTCCACTTATCCAGAAGTGAAGAATTTGCTACAATGGCAAAACGCTTGATTCCAACCCTTAATCGCGTTCTTGTGGAAAAGATCGTCCCTCCTTCCAAAACTACTGCTGGAATTCTCCTTCCCGAGTCATCCACTAAGGTAAACACGATGCCGTTGGTATTCCTGTGCTCCTCATTCTGATTCCTTTCTATTTCTTGAATGGGTTTTTCCTTCCTATTACATATTACAGCTGAATTCTGGGAAAGTGGTATCAGTGGGCCCTGGATTGAGAAGCTATGAAGGAAAAACCATTCCAACTTCTGTTAAAGAAGGTGATACCGTACTTTTGCCTGAATATGGCGGCACCCAAGTCAAGCTTGGCGACAAAGAGTATGCTCTTTCTCTCGCTAATCGAAGTCTCAGGTTTTTCTTCATCTGTGAGTATATTTTAATTCAAATCGTCTGTTTTTGGTGGTTTTTTTGGGTGCAGGTACTATTTGTACAGAGATGAGGACATCCTCGGGACTCTACATGAGTAACTGAATCGAATGTTTGTTGTATTAATCATTTGAAAAATGGGTTTTTCGTATTGGAGCTTTTTCTTTTTCATGTATTGAATCCCATGGCTGAAACTGGTTAACAATTACAAGCTTTATTCGGTTTAATCTACTTTATGAACTTTTGCGTGGGATTAGCTTTAAGATCTTTCTGCTGTCTTCTTGCTCGTTTCTTTTTTTTTTTTTTGTCAATGGTACTGGTTAACTTGATTCAATTTCATCAGTATGGCAATGGATGAACAGGGTTTATGCTATATTCAACTACCAATGCAAGGAAGCCAATAATTCATTGATTTCCTGCCAATTGTTATTTCGATATACAGATAAATCAATATATTTTTTCCATAGTTTCTAAGGAGAAGTTACGTCCTCAGCCCGTATGATGATACCCTCTCTTTGAGACGGATCGTGGAACAGCTTGATTTCCAACAAGATAAATACATCACCTGACTCTAGGAGTCTAAAAATGTGGCCCGTATGCTATTCGAGAAGCTTATTACAGGTGCCGATGCAAACAGCGGCAGCAAGATGCCAACCGGCATGAATGTAAGGAGTTGTAGGAAATACATCATCTGCTATGAAAAGAACACCTCCCAACAATGATGACATTTTGTGCAGATTATGTGCCATTCTTAGATCTGGATTTTTCAGCGCCCTCTTTGCGAATGCCACCTACAATAAATCATGAGCTTAGTTTGAACGGTCAGGAGTATGTCTCAGAGTATGTGATCGAAACGTATAAGAAAACTAAAGGCTTAATCCTGGTGGGACAAACCGACTGAAACTTGGGAAAAGCCCATGTTCTCAGGATCAAATCCAACGTAATAGGAGAAAAACTAAAAGTGAACTATCCACAGAAATAGAGGTTAAGAATGAGGTAGATACCTCCATCATTCCTGTATGAACAGCAGATACCATTAGAGGCTGGACTGGCAATAATGCAGCAGATGCAGCCATTAGCAGCTTTGGGTTTTCATTTCTAAGAGCTCTTGACAAACACTGCAAGAAGAATATCAGTTTATCAGATCCTATATGAAAGAAGGAATGAATTCTGAGAATCTCGAAGTATCAGTTGTAGGTGGGTTCATTGACAGAAACAGACAAGACGACATACTATCGTTGTCGCAGCTATCATTGTGTAGTCAAGCCATCTAAAGTACTTCCTGATTTTTCCTCTTGAAAAATGATACAAACTGGAGGCAACTCCAACTCCAACTAATGAGTTTGCATACATCTTTGTATTCAGATTCTTTCTGTATGCAAAGTGAAGCAATCCATCAAATATGGAAATTACAAAGAGGATACATGTTATCCACCAATACAAATTAATACCTTGGAGCCAGGACTCCTAGAGCAATAAAGGGCAGGGATGTAACGACATTCGCCACTGTTTCTGCAAGATGCTTATCACCTGGTGAATCTACAAGCAATTAGAAGGAAAACAATGCACCAGGCTTGCATAGCCAAAACTTGAAGAAAGTAAGAGATTTTGCTTCACCATTAATACAGCAGTGGATAGGCCTCAAGCAACCTGGTCTTTGTTCCCATACTCTCCTGAAAAGAGATAGAAACCAGCAAGATATGTATTATTGATGCCACTGGTTTTGCTGTATTTGTCATATCTACGACCGAGTAAACTAGAGAACTGATATGGAAACTTGAGAACTAAAGAGTTTTATGTATATTTGACGGAGATACTAACTGCAGTAAGAGCTGCTGATTTGCCTTATTGACCAAACTCCGGCATGTTTGCTGAGAGAAATCGCCCTGTTGAGTGATTTCTTCCAAGGGAAATGGAGAATGAGGCACAATATGGATTCCATGCACACCCTCGAGGGCATTACGACCATTTGTTGTATTGTGAGGGTTCATAATGTCGATTAGTATAGTTGCCAGCGAGACTGCTGCCATCAAATGGAAAACCTGCTCAATTCTGTATGCCAAGAAATGAGAGAAAACGTGATCATGGATAGTCATTCGTTTGCAAGATGTAACTACCGGTGGCCAAAATATCACTCAGGAATCGCTGGAGGTCGAGAGTTCCCTCCATCAGTCTCATAGAAGAAATTGCCTCTTCTCTCATCATATAGCTAAATAAACTATACACTTTGAAGGTTTTGTGGGTTCATTAGGTTGTCCTAAATCATCAAATCTGCCATCTTACTTCCCTTTATTATGTTCAATGGATTTTTTGGCTGTTTGTCGTTTAACGTATTTATTCCACATAATAAAAGAATAGTTCAAGAATTCTCATCACTTGAGCATAAAGGAAAGGGTAACTCTTAGTTTCTCATTAGCCACGTTAAAAAAAAAAAAAAACCTCAAATCTTGGAATAAAATTCACAAGCTACACAAAGAAACAAGTAATGGGTCTTGAAAACATATAGACAATCACTTTAAAAGAGATGAGGACATGCATATATATATATAAGAGAAAGATAAGCATGCATATGATAAGGAGAGAAGCAATACCAGAGAGATATGGGAACTGGGTTGAGCTAAAGCAAAGAGAAGCAGCTCGATGTAAAGAAGAGGAAGTTTTTGAAGTCAAGTAGAAAAGTATCAAATGGAAAAGAAAAAAAACAAGTTTACGAGAAGAACAAAAGAATATGAGAAAGAGATCCTACGAATCTTCCGTATTGGAGTCTTTCAAGTTGTGGCATATTCCTCCTCCCTTCCTACGCATTCTTGCAATTACTCCGGTTAGCTTAGAAAGGTATCAGATGATGGATGCATGCTTATTTAACCGGGTTAAATTTTAATTATATAATTATATTTATGGAGCTGTTTTTTTTTCATGATGATTTAATAATCAGAATTAAATAATAAACAAAATATGGGTTTTTTAATTTTATGAAAAACTACTTTCCTTCTTCCAGAATTTTAAAAGAAATAATAATTTAGAATATGAAAATCATTACATTTTTAAATTAATTTTTGAGATGATTTTCCTTAAAATCCAAATTAAAAAAAAATAAGTTCATTTTGTTAATTAATTTTCATAAGAATTAGAAGTTTACTTATAATTTATGTTGACCCTTTATTATGTTGGGATTTTAAAGGAAGGAACAAAAGAAAAATAGACATACAAATGATAACAAGAAAGAACAAGCATAGCAAAAACATTTGAAAAAAAAAAAAGAAAGATAAACAATAAATTCTGAATTTTTTCTCCTTTTCTTCAATTATATATATATTAAATATCATTTTTGACTCTTCCTGCTACGTGATCCTCTTTGTGCTTACAAAATCAAGAACATAGCATTTAAAAGATGAAGATGAAATTTATTTCAATCAAATAAATTATTTATTATTATTAATTATTCTTAACTAGTTTAATTTACACGAGTGAAATCAAAATAATTTTCCAAAAAAGTTTTACAAATAATTAGTTTGGTTTCTATCATAAAAATAATTTATTTCCTCTAATTTCTCCCCTTAGACAATAAATAAAATTACTTAAAAGTGTCGAGAAGAAATAATTTTAAAAATAATTTTTTAAAAATTATTGATTTTACTTAAAATGCAAATGAATAATGTTACATCTACCACCACACACCTTTGGAGTTTTGTATATCATGTTTGTACTTAGTGATATAATTATCTTTTTTTGTGTTATTAACATAATTAGTGTGTGTTTATATGTGATGAGAATGCGAATTTTATAGTGATGAACTCCATAATGATTAAATGTGTTAAATGAGTAGAACAAATTTAAAATTTGCATGATGGTTACTTAATCATTAGAAAAAGTACTTGTAAAATAATATAGTAATAAAACCATTTAATTGTAAAATAATATAGTAATAAAACCATTTAATTAGTGTATGTGGTGTCATGCCTTTCTGAGATGTGACATGTTCCCGTAGAATAATTAATAATTACCAAACAATGGAAAACATTAATTACTCCACAAGGGATGCAAATTTTTTTTTAATATACTTAGAATATTTACTACGTATTAAATTGTGAAATAATAACCTTACATTACATATTGCATTTACTGTCTTAAACATTCCTTTTATTACTTGATTTATGTATTTCAATATTTTATACTGATTCAAGTCCTTGTCATCAAGTGAGTCCTGCTGAAAAGGTACTTTGGAATCCATGCACTTTATCTGTCTATTAACCTGCATTCATCAAATGACGAACGCTTTATTACTTGATTTATGTATTTCGATATTTTATACTGATTCAAGTCCTTGTCATCAAGTGAGTCCTGCTCAAAAGGAGCTTTGGAATCCATGCTCCATCCGTCTATTAACCTGTATTCATCAAATGACGAACACTGAGTATATCACTCAGTGGTGCTTAAACAACATAACATGGAAAATATTATCAAAAACAGATCATGAACAATAATAATCCACGTAATCCAAATCATCTTAATAGTAACGTCACTATATAATCATATAAAATATTTCTTTGAACATTTCAGATTATATATTTTTTATTTGTTCTCTAAAATATTCATATCATTGATCATTTACATCGATACTTAATTAAATTTATTTATAACATATTTTATTTCCATCAATAAATCATAATTACTTATAAGAATAACTCATACATTAATAATTCTATCCTCCTAAAATACTATTTCACCATACTAACAACATTTAAGAATTAATATCATATATTATCATTCTACCATAATTTTCTCAATAATCTAAATTGCTCAAACACATGTATAAATCAATATCATCACTTCCATACACATTTCAAAATATAATAAAATCCTACAAATGTTCATAAATATCATCTTTCATTTTGTTACGTAATTTTTTTCCATTAATAATTCATAATATAATTAATAACATTAATTATTTTCTCAATTAACATTTATTATAAATGATATTAATGACTGATATCATAATTCGTCATTTTATCATCGTCTATGAGCATAAGAATCAATATTTATACTCTACTACTTTTGTTATATAATTATATTTATCATATTAGAAATAACAATAACTATTTTTAAATACATCATTAACATAATCCATTAAATCATACCATAAATCATTATTCAATGCAATACTTATAAGAACACGATTATGAAGCATTCATCACTTTATCATCATGTTTATATATCATTTATTCATGTATTTTCATAATGCATGAATGA
>CANYBF010862396.1:0-15807 GCA_948192965.1 Dalechampia spathulata
TGCCATATAGCTTTATATGTCATTCTACGTACAACCTTGCAACACCAATTCACATGACGCGATGTGTGTTTATAATTACACTCATATCCTTGCTTGCTTTGGACAATTAATCCCAACTATAATGGTAAAATCGATTTTGGAAAATCATAGAATAGATCTCCACCACCCGAACCCAATCTCTGAAGGGTTTAATTAGCACTCATGCTATGGGTCGGTTGGACCAATCCGGAACCATCCGGTGGTGACTCCTTGTGACTCTTTCGAGTCTGTATCATTCCCTAAGGGAGATCCTTAGGAAGACTGCGCTTTCGCTCCAAGTATGGTCCCCGGTCCGTGACTTTCACAAGCCTTGCTCTGGGCCCCGGCAGAAACCGGCGCTCATAGTATAATTTACATTCTTCCCTATGTTTGATCTATGATTGCTATTACTTTATGAACTATAATTTAAAGCACATTATACTTATTATTAAGCATCATTGATTTTATGCTTGATGTTTATCTTTTGATGAACGTAGGCTAAAGTATTGTAGAGAGGCAACTAGATCAATAAAACACTAGAGCAATCAAGACAATCTAAGCCATGTATAACCCTCAGAATACATTTTTTTTAATATAATGATAAGGTATGCTCTAGAGTATCATGTTCTATGTGTAATTGAATATTTAATCGATAAAAGGCATTATTCATTATTTAAGTATAGTATTTTATATACTTGTTTTACTTAGAGTATTAAACTAAATAATGAAGTCTAAGGTATTAGAACAGTACAAGGGAAATTCATAAAGAGTTTATGATATGAGATTCTTATTATATGTAAATGCTCAATATCTAAATTTCCTTGATCATAGTATTAATAAGATTGGACATTATTAATGTAGATAGATCAACATATGTTAAAATTTTGTTAAGGGGTGATTCTCATCCATTATGACATGAGATGTCTAAAGTATACATGTAAATGAACAGTATAGCACTCGCTCATTAGAGACCTTTTCAATGAGATTTCATATGGATTATTAATCTACGTCTATGAAATACATATCTCACTCATATCAGTAGTGCAAGTATCCTTAGATTTAAGATATCAAGGCTATCTTAACTATGAATTATTATACTTTGGCTCCTATTCTTTATTCCTCCACAGGAAGCATTTATAATTGGGAGGCTTGGTATTGGGAGGTTGGGTATAGTATAAAGCAATTAAAGATATTTTTATATCAACAAAGGATTCACCACTCCAGATTAAATGTAAGGGTTTTATCTCAATGATACATGTAATAATCTTTAATTCTAAAATCTATGGCCAGAGTGGAATGCCTAGAATTGAATAAGTTCACAGAGGCATTTTGGGAATAAAGATTATGTACATGAAACATCAAGTTTAGTGCATGATCTAACATGCTTGATCATGTATTGAATTGATATTAATCCATACTTAAACCTAAGTGAGATAATGGATGATGAAAGGAGGTCATTATAACAGTATCTAATATGGAAGGTTATAGTCAAACTAATGACCTATTGACATTTAAGTAGTTATGATGTATGATAAGACACCATTCATAACTTACGTATAATATTATTAAATGAAATTTAATAATATTATAATATGTTACAAACATGTCAAGAACCTAAAAGGTCACATATAAAAGTTAGGAAATCAAAAATAAAGAGAATGGATATTGAATCAATATGAGATATTATTTCAAGATTATGAGTTAGCTTGAATTTTTCATATTTATTAGATAGAGCATGAAAAGAGCTTCCATTTGATACCAAGATCATGCAATTCTGATTAGTGGAACTCCAAATATACATGATACAAGTTTGCATGTATAGTGCAAATGCCATGCACGTGATTATACATATGCATGTGTCACATGACTTACACATGCATGACTTGACTAAAAGAGAATGGACATGTGATTTTCACAGGCCTAATTAGGATTTTGGGATGTGTTAGACATATCATATGTTGACTAGATTAAGTCAACTTATGTGTCATTACACATAAGCTGTCCAATCAACCCTAGTGCCACCTAAGTCCTATAAGGTTAATTGAAATGTGATTTTAGGTTTAAAGAAACATAAATTTCTACCTCCTCCTTCCTCATGCTATTTTAGAAAGAAAAACAAGAAAATCTAAATCAAGCACAAGCTATAGAATTCAATCCTTCAAAAGCAAGCTCATTGGATTTTATTCAATAATCTCTTTTCTCTTCTATTTTTATTTCTAATAGTATCTAAAATAAATTTTATAATTTTGATTACTAATCTAATTCTCTATTTGTATTAATATTTTAGATATCCTCTATGTTAGGGATTAGAAAAGTTTGCTATAACTTTTCTGATGAACAAGATTGAAGGAGATCGGTATTCATGTAAGTTATATTATGCCATATCCTCTTTACCATGTTTTGATGAGTGATGATTGCATAGATCCATGAAAAATATGTTTTGTAAACATTTTATATGTTTCCACTACCTTTTAATCATGTTTTTCTCCAACTGTTGTATCAGATAGAGGTTTTTATGCATTCCTTCACTGAAAACATTGAATTTCAGTTTTTCAACTTGTATGGTGCTTCCATTTTCTTGATATTTGAAGAGGTTATATTTTGAATTTTGCAATAAAATTTTAACCATGTGTTCTTGAATCATTAAAATTGATTTCTATTAAAAACTATTAAATGTTTATTTAGAAAAACGTTTAGAAAAAATTCATTTACATTCATTTGTCATACATGATTGCCGAATTGTTCTTATGTTTCATGCTGGTTGTTTATGGTTGTTTTATACATGTTTAATTTATAAACATGTTATAAATCAAAATATTTACATATTAACATGATTTTGGAACATTAAGGATGATTTTTAATTCAAATTGAAATGGTTTTAATTCAATGGATTAATGTTATATGCGTTAGATGCTCATTATGTATATTTATTTGGTTTTCATCAATTTAATCATATTAAATTTATTAATTTGGTTAATAAATTTGATATTCATGTATTAGATACATTAAAAATTTAATAAATGAAATTTTATTAATTTTGGAAATTAATAAGTATTTTATTTGCATTGAAATTCTTAAAGGATCAAATTGAGTATGATATGGATTTTGACTAAGTTTTACTTGTTTTGTTATAATTGATTTCAATGTGATATATTATTATTTAAATGTGATTTAAGTATTAATATGTTACTGGTTGGATGGTTATTTAATTATGATAAGTAATTAATTCAAAAAAATCAATACAAAGTTAAAACATGTATTTGAAAGTGCAAGCCAAACAAGTGTTTTTAAATTATTTTAAAAAGATTAAAACTGAAATCTTTAAATAGGAAATTTAATTTATACATTACATATGTATGAATGAAAGGATATTGGCATGATGATGACTATGGACTAGGCCCAATGAGATTGAGTATATGCATTTTTACAATTTTGGTAAATAGGGCCTACGAGTCTTGTCTTATCTTATACTCTTTATATTTCTCTTCTCATCTACTCCACCCAAATGTAACTTAGGATTTCTACATTTGAAATATGTAATTATATTACATAGGTTGTAAAAGAAGAAGTAAAGGAAGCAAAATGAGCAAAGTAGTAAAGTGGACCAAGATGAACTACAAGATAAAATTTGTAATTGAATAGTTTTCAATTTCAAATTTTTGGGATTGTAATTCATTCATCACCTAGGTTTGACCTAAATAGTATTTCAAATCCATAATCATCATGATATAAGTTGTTATATATTTGAATGTTTATGATGCATGAGCATATTTTTGCATGCACAAGCCAAAACCATGCATGGTGCACATACCTGCCTTATATGTTTAAACATATAAAAGGAAAGAAATCCCTTAAAAGGAATATTAAATCTAAGGTCTTCCAAATTTAAGAATAAGGATGGAGAGCTTCATTTGATTTAGCTTGTTGGGCATACCCAAGCCTATTTGACATGGGGTATATGCAAGTTTTTAAAAATAGGTTAAATTTAAATGGAATCTATTATTTGTTGAGCATACTCAAGGTAATATATCTCATCGGCCAATTTGGGGTATTATGTCATGAGATAACATAAACCATCAAAAGTTGATGACCTAATGATTTAGTAGTCATATGGCGATATGATTGACATAAGATGTTTACCTATTGACATTAGGTTCTAGTTTATTGGGCATACCCAAGATTAGAATTTAATGGTCATTAGATACTGACCCACTAAGGAAAGCAAAGCGCAACTTTCTTGGATTGATAGTTAAGGGTTATTGGTTTGAAATAAAATAGTGGCAAATAAAAATAAAATTAAAGACATTATTATGTTTTTGAAATGATATAATGCTTTAATTGACACACTATTTTTCTTTTTCTTTAGTTTTAATGGCTTAAAAGGTTGATTTACGAGGAATTATTGAACATAAGTTGAACGAATCCAACTACATTAATTGGATTTGCCAAATCAAAATAGTTTTGAAAGGTAAAAAAATATCTCATATTTTGGATCAAGCCTATCCATGCCGACCTGCTGCTAATGCTTCTGATGTTGTGAAAGAAGCATATACCAAGTTCAAGAGGGAGGATGAAATAGCTAGTAGCATCATGCTTAGTGCTATCGAGAGTGATCTCCAAAAGGAGTCTAAGACTATAAACTCTCATGCCATAGTTGAGTATCTTAGGACCTTTTTTCAAGAAAAGGTGAAGATAAAGAGATACGATCTCTTAAAGGCACTATTTAGGTGTACAATGGCTAAGGGAGCATTTGTTGTATCATACGGTATAAAGATGCATGGATACATTAAAAGATTGGAGGGTTTAGGATTTACCCTTCAAGTAGAATTGGTAGTATATCTTATTCTACAATAATTACTTGATAGTTATGGGTATTTTTTCCTTGACTATCAAATGAATAAGGACAAACTTGTATTCCATAGCTAATCAATTTGTTGAGGTATGCTTAGGATGCTAACAAGAAAAGCTCTAAAATGGCTATGGTAATGAGCTCTTCTAAGAAGAAAAGCAAAGCTCAAAAGAAGGGCAAAAAGCCAATTCTTAAGCCAAAAGGTGGTGTGGCAAAATCAAAGGCTATAGATAAGGCCCCTAAGGGCATTTGCTTCCATTATCATAAAGATAGCCATTAGAAGAGGAACTGCAAGGTGTACTTGGAGCAACTCAAGAAGGATCATCCTTCTACTTCAGGTAAATATGTAATTGAGGTTAATTCCAATGTTGTTTCTAATAACAAAAGTTGGGTATTAGCTATTGGTTGTGCATCTCATATATGTTACGATTTACAAGGACTAAGCAACAAGAGGAAGCTAAATAAGAGTGATGTAGACATTCATGTTGCTAATAAAGCAAGGCTTGCTACATTAAAAATACGAAATTATATTTTGCATTTGACTTCTAGTTTAAATTTAGAACTTAATAATTGTTGTTATGTTAAAATTTTATGTAAGAACCTTATCTAAGTATCTTGTCTAATAGAACAAGGCTATAATATTTGCATTAATGGTAATGGATTTTCTATTTTTAAAGATAGTATATTATACTGTTTAGTAAATGTTGAAAATGGAATTTATATAATGGATAATTCAAACTTCATTTACAATGTTCAAACTAAAAGGATCAAAAGTGATGATCATAATCCACTTTATTTATTGGCATTATCACCTTGACCATATAAATAACATTTGCATGTCCAAGTTAGATAAACTTGGCAATTCAGGTTCATTTGATTTTGAATCATATGAAACATGTGAATCTTGTTTATTAGGCAAGATGATGAAATTGCCCTTTAAAGGAAAAGGTGAAAAAGCTAAGCAAGTATTAGAACTCATACATTTAGATGTATATGGTCCTATGTCTACACATGCAAGAGGTGGATACAACTACTTTATTATATTCATTGATGATTACTCAAGATATAGATGTTTGTACTTGATGAAGTACAAGTCTAAAGCTTTTAAAGTTCAAAGAGTTCATAAATGAAGTAGAAAAATAACTTGGCAAGAGTATTAAAACTCTTCAATCATATTAAGGTGGTGAATACTTAAGCCAAGAGTTTTTGGACTATCTTAGAGATAATGGGATATTATCTCAATGGACACCTTCATATACACCACAACTTAATGGCATATCAGAAAAGAGGAATCAGACTTTGTTAGATATGGTTTGATCCATGATGAGCCTTGCAGACTTACCCAAATCATTTTGAGGCTATGCACTAGAGACTATTATACATATTTTGAATAGAGTTCCATTTAAATTGATTCAATCTACTCTATATGAGATGTGGTTTAACAAGAATCCTATGCTTTCTTATTTAAAGGTATGGATTGTCCTACTTATGTGAAGAGGATAATGTCAGATAAGCTGGATGTTAAATCTGACAAATGTTATTTTTTAGGTTCTCCTATAGAAACCATAGAGTACTACTTATATCATTCTTTGGAACAAAACATGTTTGTTTCAAAGCATGATGCCTTCTTAGAGAAAGAGTTTCTTCTAAAAGGAAATAGTGGGAGTAAGGTTGAACTTGATGAAGTTCAATAACCATGAGATTAAGCAAATCAACCGATTGATCCTGCTGATGTTCTACATGATGATGTATAAATAGTTCTTGTGGAAACACAAGATCTTAGACACTCAATTAGAGTCAGAATTTTACCTGAGAGGTATGGATTCCTTGTTCATGAAAACAAAGAAGTCTTGTTAGTTGAGAATGATGAACCTTTAGATTATGAGGGAGTTCTGAAGAGTTTAAAATATGACTTATGGTTGAAGGCCATGCAGTCTGAAATGGATTTAATGTTTGAAAACCAAGTTTGGACTTTGGTTGATCCACTTGAGGGGATTAAATCTAATATTATCTATAAAGCTTGCTTAGTAGTAAAAGATTATCGACATAAGCAAGGAATTAATTCTAACGAGACTTTTTCTCCTGTGGCTATGCTTAAATCCATTAGAATCTTACTTGCTATTACTGTTCATTTTTATTATGAGATATGGAAAATGGATATGAAGATAACTTTTCTTAATGGAAATATTCTTGAGGAAGTGTATATGACATAACCTAATGGTTTCATATTCATTTATAGTAATAAATTTTGTCGACTTCAGAGATCCATTTATGGATTGAAGCAAGCATCTAAAAGCTGGAACATTCATTTTGATGAAGCAGTTAAAGAGTTTGGCTTCATTCAAAATGTTAATAAACCTTGTGTTTACAAGAAAGCAAGTAAGAGTGCAATTGCTTTTCTAATATTATATGTAGATTACATATGACTCATAGGAAATGATATATATTTTCTACAGAATATAAAAGTTTAGTTATCCAAATAATTCTCCATGAAAGACCTAGGAGAAGCTACTCATATTTTTGTCATAAAGATCTATAGATATATATCAAGGAAGCTTATTGGTCTTTCACAATCTACATATATAGATAAAGTACTAAAGAGGTTTAGCATGGATCTTTCCAAGAAGGGTCATATTCCTATGACACATGCTAAATATCCTTCTAAGACCTAGTGTACAAGGATATAAGAGGAGAAAGATTGCATGACTAGAGTTCCATATGCTTTTGTAATTATATCCATAATGTATGTTATGTTATGTTTTAAACCTGATGTAGCATTCACTTTGAGTGTTACAAGTATATTTCAATCCAATTATAGAGAGGAACATTAGGCAGCTATTAAGAATATCTTTAAGTACTTAAGAAGAACTAAGGACATGTTCTTAGCATATAGAGAGGTGATTTATAGATAACTAAATATTCTAATGTTAGTTTTCAATCAGATAAAGATGACTATAAAATCACAATCAGATTATATGTTCATAATGAATGGTGGAGCTGTTATTTGGAAGAGTTCCAAGCAAGAAACTATAGCAGATTTAACTAAAGAGGCAAAGTACATTGAAGCATCAGATGTAGTTAAAGAAGTTGTTTGGATTAGGAAGTTCATTGATGAACTTGGAATGGTTCCTTGGAAGGCTAGTTCTATTCCTCTATTAGGTGATAATAATAGAGCTATAGCACAAGCAAAGGAGCCTAAGTCACATCAAAAGTCTAAACATGTACTCAAGAGATACCATTTGATTAGAGAGATCATTAGTAGAGGAGAAGTAAAGGTTAATAGAGTTTCCACACAATAGAACGTGGTGGACCATCTCATTAAGGCATTAACATAGAGAAACCATGATAGGCACGTAGCTTCAATGGGGTTCAAGTTCATGAATGATTCCCTCTAGCCAAGTGGGAGTTTATTAGTGTATGTTCTAGAGCGTCAGGTTTTATATGTAATTGAATATTTAATCAATAAAAGGCATTATTCATTATTCAAGTTCAGTATTTTATATACTTGTTTAACTTAGTGTATTAAACTAAATAATGAAGTCCAAGGTGTTAGAACAGTACAAGGGAAATTCATAAAGAATTTATGATATGATATTCTTATTGTATGCTTTAAGAGTAAAACTCATCCATTTATAAATGGATTTTAAAAAACTTACATGGTTCTATTGAAAAATACAAAGAATGATTAGTCCCAAAAATTAAATGTTGATTATTTAACACTTTTGCTCTAGTGATTATAATATCTCCAATTTAAGTTTTAATTAGCTTGGCTTCTATTTATAAACTTCTTGTTCATAAAATGGATGTTAAAACAACATTTTTAAGTGGTGACCTAGAAGAAAAGATTTATATGGTTCAACTTAAATGATGTTGTAGACCTTGAATTTTCACTTACATGTCGTACATAAGGGTTTTAACATCCCATGAGTGCTTCCAATATGTAGAGCATGTGACTTTTAGATTGTCAAGGTGAAGTACATCATGTTAATTTTGTAATGTATGGAGCACATCCTACTACATGTTGTGTATATTCAATTGAAATGCACGATGTAAGCAGCCTATTTCCCATGTTCAAGTAACATTAGTGAGTTATAGAAAACTATTTTCTCTTCTCTTTTCTTCTAATTTCATGGATTTGTGATTTCATGTGATTTTAGCTTTGTTTGGAATGCAATAATAGCATTTAAGTTACTCTTTGACCTTAAATGATTTATAGTAGTTCTAAACCACTCTTTTTATGATTTCATTCATGATTTTGCTTAACATCTCATTTTTCATTTTCTAGAAACATCATATATGGTGCACATGAACCTAAATTATTGCATACATCATGAGTTTTAGGGTTATATGATGCACACAACATGTTATATATTGTGTATGTTATGCTCAGGTTTTCATTCAAACTACATTTTCATTTGAATTCACTTCATTTTTGATTTTCTTTGAAGCCTTCAATAGCATTTATAGTTTTATGGTGATCTAAATGATTTGAATTCATCATACATCACTACCATTTGATTAATTTTAGCTTTAAAATTAATTTTTCAAATTAAATGCCATTTTAATTTGATTTGATTAGCAATTAAGATTATTGAAGTTGAAATTGGTTGTTGATCCATGTCTAATTGATTCATTCTTATGTTGGAGTCTACCAATTCAAATTTCATTATCTGTTTCATTGATGTTTGCTTAAAAATCAATTTTTTTCTTAGTTTCCAATTCAATATCATTTTAATTATTATTTTTACAATTGATATGATTAAACCAAATTATGATGTTGATGTATTTTCAAATATTGCTAATGATCTTTGAATGTATGTTTTATGATTAATTTTTATTTAGAAATTAATTCATAAGTTAATTTTCACTTGATTTTCAAATCATGCCATTTGATTTGTTTTCATTGCCATTATGGATGATTAAAAGTGAATTCAGAAGTAAATTAAGCCTAAATGACTTGCTAGATTGATTTTGAGAGTTCTTATTTATTTTTATGATATTTTTCATGATCTAGCTAGTGTTAATTGTATTTTCATGAATAATTTTTATTGTATTTAACAGACTTTGATCCTAGATTCATGCTTGTCTATAGCTTGAATTAATCAATTGTGTTTCCACATCTTCATTATTGCTTAATAATGATTCTTTATCATTTTCATTCATGCTTTCCGACTTGTGTTATCTAAGATCATTGTCTTTTACCCGGAGTAGAGTGGAGGGAGCATTGCTTAATACTCATTTTTTTATCGTTGAAGCTCTAATGTAATAAAAGAGGCCTTTATTTTACTTTATTTTCATCATGCATGTATGTTTAGCCTTCTGCATGTATCCTCTATCTTCTCAATTCCCTTTCTGCAAGCCATTCAATTTATTATTTTTTGCTACTATGCTTTTATTATTATTGTTATATTATATCTACTATCATGTTATGTTGTATGATTGTATTCATGCCTATGAATTCCCATACACCTAACTAGGTCAATTAATTGATTAATATGGTAAAAGTGCAAACTAAAACTCTAAATAATAGTAAAATTCGTAAGTAAATAGTAATAACACAACAAAATAAGAATTAAAGAGAATCAAAAGTATAACATAAGAAATTTATAGTGGTTCAGCCAAAAAATGTCTACATCCACTTTCCCAAGCAAACAACTTAGGTGTCCACTAATCTTTCAATAAAGATTACAACCTTAGAATCATAATTCTAGTAACACACAAGTATTCTCCTAAAGGCTCATACTAAACCCTTACAATTTGTGTTTTCTTAAAGCTCACACAAAATCTCACTCAATCATAATCCCTTGCTATCTCTCAAAATATAACCCAAGAGAAAAAATAAAGCTCACACAAAACCTCACTCAATCATAATACCTTGCTATCTATCAAAATATAACCCAAGAGAAAAAATAAGGATTGAAAATAAAAACCTTTTTCAAGGGATTTACAACTCAAGAAATCAAGAAATACATAAATCATACAAAAATAAGCTTAATAAGGAAATTAATGATCAAAGATTGATTTCTTACCTTTAATAAGGTTAATCCATATCAATATAAGTTTCCCCTAGCTCAAATAACCATTGAGGGTGTAATAAATGCAAAAAGAACCATTTTATAACATTTTAAAATAATGTTGAAAGAGTTGTTTGCAAATAGCATATAATCATACATACAGGTGGTACAATCATACCATAACCTAAAACTAATTTAGGTAATAGCATCCATATAACCATACAGTCCAATGGTATGCCCATACTAAACATATTGTCCAACCCAAAAACATATATTTTTGACTTTCTTATACCATAACGAGTCCCAAACACCTCTAATCATACCAAAACTCAACTTTAATATTTAAAAAGACTTTATTAACAACATAAACATAGTTTATTAATATCAAAACTAAGATCAAAGATCCCAAGATCTAATAAATATATTTTCACCACTTAAACCAATCTTTGAAGGGTTTAACTATCACTCATGCTATGGGTTGATTAAACCAAAATCTAAAACAATCTGGTGGTAACTCCATTTACAACCTTATGCGGGTTCATATCATTACTTGAGGGAGCCCCTCAAAAAGATCGCTTTTCACTCCAAGCAAGCCCCTAGTATCATTTGACACAAGCCTCGCTCTAGGTCATGATGAAAGCCTCACCCACATATGTGTTATTCCTAATCAAGAAAATAAAGTTTGTAAACTTTTTAAAGTATTGTATAACTTTAAACAAGCACTTAAATCATAGCATGAGAAATTTGATTAAGTTTTAATAAGTGATGGTTTCACTTTTATTGAAGTTAATAAATTGTGTGTATAATAAAATTAAATAGTAATAAGTTTGTAGTCATTTGCTTATATGTCGATGGCATGCATATTTTTGGTACTAATAATGATATAATACATGAGACTAAGTCTTTTCTTGCTTCTATATTTGACATAAAAGATATGGGTGAAGCAAGTGTAATATCATGGATTAAAATTATAAGGATTAGTGATGGTGTAATTTTGTCACAAGAACATTATGTTGAGAAACTTCTTAAGAAATTTGGATATTTTAATATCACACTTGTAAGTACTCCTTATAATGCTAATACTTAGTTAAAAAAAATAGAGGTAATCAAGTTACTCAATCTAAATATACATATATCATTTAGAGAAATGCATTTTAATGAATTTTTTAGGACTTAACATTGCTTATTCAATATGTAGATTGAACTAATATACATACAATCCAAATAATGATCATTGGACTACATTAACTAGACTAATAGAATATTTAAGAGGTGCCATGAATTATGGCATTGTATATAATGAATTTCTTGTTGTATTAGAAGGATATGATAATGCTAACTAGGTTTCATATTTATATGAGATAAAATCTACTAGTAGTTTTTAACAATGATGTAGTTACATGGGAATCAACTAGACAAGCAACTTTTATAAAATATACTATGGATCAAAATTTGTAGTTACATGAGAATGAGTGGTTAGGAAACTTCTTAGCAAATATTCTTTTAGGAATAAAGCTAACACCTTTGGTAAAAATAGACATATTTATTTGAGACATGATGTATTTCAGTAAGTACTAAAATAGCAAGTTAAATTAATTAGTTATGCAAAGTTGCAAGTAAATCTAGTAAATACTTTGACCAATATATTGACCAAGCAATTAATATATGAAACATCAAAGGGAATGAGGGTTAAGCGAATTTAGAAAATTAATAGATCTTATAAATAAGGTTCATCTTGGTAATAATAAGTCATACATTAATTCTACTAGCACTATAACCTATGTCATTTCTCATGATGTGAATTATATTAGAATTACATTAAATAAGAGAATGAACTAGAAATTCTTAATGATTATCATTTCCTTCATGGGTGGTGCATATAAAGTATAATACACATTTGATGATATCACCTATATAAGTGTAAAGTATGATTACTTTTATAAAATTATGACATAATTAGTATAGCACTTCTAACTTACTTGGTGAGCATATAGCCTATTAGCATAAAACAATGTTAATAGCAAGAGAAATAAGGATCTAATATAATTTATAAGACCTCTAACATGCAATAGAAATTTTTTGGTTCATAAAGCTTACTTTACTAAATCTTTATGTATTATAACTTATCAATCTAGGTATGGTTCATAGCCAAAAGAATACTAACACTAAAATAATTCCTACATTCATGTTTTAACCTAGCAAAGTGTAATTTTCTCACATTAATCATTATAAAAATTCTTTTAAAATACATGGGATGATGGGTATCAAATCCACCTGTTAGACCCTTGGTTTTGATGTTTGAGTCACGTATGAGTCAATTTAAGTTATTTACAAGTCTTGATACTATTTTTGTGACTGGTACGGGCGTACTGGTTTTAGTACGGGTGTACCAAATGATTTAGTTGAGTGGTACAACCATACAACTGACCGAACCTTGTTAGAACTGTTGTATTAAGTTTGGTACGGGTGTACGTGAGCTCGTAGGAAAATAGTTTGTCATGAAACCTATTTTGGTACGGTCGTACCATTAGGTGATACAGCCGTACGCGAGCTCGCAGGAAAAATGTTTGTTAGGAAACTTTGTTTGGTACGAGCGTACCAAGTTATGGTACGACCGAACCATATTTCCCTCTTATTTTCTAACAGTAAAATTTGAATTTGTACGGGCATACATGTCTAGTACGGCCGTACGTGACTTATTGGAAAGACTTTTAAGTCTTTCAAATGGCTAGTTTCTAGAAGAACCTTTCACATCTTTCAATTCTAACAGTAAAAACTTGCAAAGCAACATTCTTTTAAGCATTGTTTATTAGTTGCAAGTAAGTTAAACTTGTATTTTATGTATTAAGCTTTCAATTACTTTCATTGTTGTATTCCCACAACCTAGGTATTAGGTTTTGTAATTATGGGATTGGTGTGTGATTAATCCTTGGGGATTAAATTGTAATTGAGAGCTTGTGAGGATGTGTAAAGGTTTGAGAGTAAGCCTTGAAAACACTGAGGTATTGGATTCATTTGTGAAATCCATTGTAAACTAATTAAGTTTTAGTGGAACCTTAAGTTGAGACTTAGGAGAAAATAGACGTAGGCAAGAGTTTAGTCAAACCATTATAAATCGCACGTGTTGCCTTCCATAGAGGATTTTCATTTGGTAGCAGATCATTTAATGCTCATTGTTGAAAGAAGTAAAATTCTTAAGCTAAAGATCCTATGGCAACCATTGAGAGTCAATCATTTACAAGACCCCCGTACTTTGATGGAATGGATTAGCTATACTGGAAGCACCGAATGGAAGTGTTCTTGGATAGCAGTGGAATTGAGTTGTACTACTTGATGATGAAAGAGTACTCACCTTCGACAATCATAATTGATGGCATTGTTTCTCTTAAGGATAGAGACGATTGGACAGCAGAAGAATTAAATGCAAACTTTCAGAACAAAAAGGCAATGAACGTACTATATTACGTACTATATTGTGTCATGAGTCATGAAGAATTTGGTAGAGTATCACATTGTGTTACGGCAAAGCAAGTGTGGACTGCTTTAGAGACTTACCATGAAGGAACTAATTAGGTTCGAAATAAGAAGATTCAATTGCTAATATATGAATATGAATTATTCAAAATGAAGGCAAATGAGTTAATTTTTGAAATGTATAATCGACTCATGGTGATCATAAATGCATTGATGAATTGAGGCAAGATGTACCAAAAGGAGGATATCAATAACAAAATCTTACGTGTGTTATCAAAGAAGGATTGGGAGGCTCGAGTGACATCAATTGAAAAAGCAAATGATTTGGTCATGCTATCAACTAATGTACTTCTAGGAAAGCTTCTTATACATGAGATTACCCTTAAGCAAGGGGTAGAGGAAGATAAGAGAAGATGGATCGCACTTAAAGCTACAAAAGAAGAAGATACCTCTCCCACAAGCGAAGGGGACATTGATGATGAAATGGCTCTTCTCTCCAAACATGTTAAAAACTTCCTTATGAAGAAGAAGAAGCTTGAATGTCCTCTCCTAAACAAACTATCCAAGCCTTTCAAAAAGAAGGCGTTAAAGGCTACATAAAATGATGACACCGATTCAAATGGGGAGATATCCAATGATGAAGGAGCAACCAATCTATGCTTCATGGCGTTCTTAAATGATAAGGAAAAGGATGAGGTAACTACTTCATCTCAATCTTATTATAGTAATGATGAGCTTAATGATGATGATGATTGTAGTGCATTAGAAGCATTATTGGAAAAATATGATTTTTTGATTAAGAAGTACAAATCACTTAAGAATAAGCATGCATGCACAATTGAGGACAAAAATGTTTTACAAAATGAATTTGATTCTTGTAAAACAAAACTTAAGAGTCTCGAAAAGGAAAACAAGATTTTGAAAGATGAAAATGATAAGCTTTTAAAGGAAAAGGATTTGTTGAAAGACAATTTATCTAGATTTGAACAAGATGAAGTTAAAATAGATACTATTTTAAAACACCAAAAACTTAATGGTAATAAAAAGGGTCTTGGATTCAATCAAGACTCCTCCTACACCTCTAAGGGAATAGTTTTTATCAAAGCCTCTACCTCAAAACAACATTCAAATGATTTGAGAAAGAAACATGTTCATTCTAAGACTTATAAAACATATAGGCATGCTAATAAGGTGCACCATTGTTCATGCTCTTATTCACATAATCACAATCATTTCTATACATCTAAAAAGAAATATGTGCATAATCATTCTAGGTTTAGAAATGTTATACACCATTATTTTAATAAGAAGGTGTGAGCGTACGTATCCGTTTCTCGGCTTTTCCGGTTTTTACAGGTTTTAACTTTTGAGAAAAACGGGATATGTGTGGAGTCGCCACCTAGTTTGTTTCTATTAATCCAATTGAATTAACTTTTGAAAACTAGGAAATAA
>CANYBF010862672.1:0-11583 GCA_948192965.1 Dalechampia spathulata
GGGAGAAGGATAAAGAGTGCAGGGCACTCAAGTAAATGGCTGCCTAAGGGCGATGAATACCGGCACCTAACGGGATCCAGTGTGTGCGAAAGGAATGTGCACATCAGGAAAATAAGAGTGAATGAGATTGAATGAGTGATGCATTGACATTTGCATTGCATATGATGTTCTATGATGAGTTGTATGTGTTTATTGATAAAATGGTTGTGATTGAATGTATGGTTATATATATGTTTCTAGCACCACTGAGTTTTATCTCAGCGTTTGTCATTTGATGAACGTAGGTAAGGAGTCCACAGGGGAACCATCTGGGAAGGACTAGAAGTCGTCAGCCGAGATAGACAGATCTCATTTGGTACGAGGACTTCGGTGGCAAACTCCTGCGTCTTTTGTGTTTGTGTAGCTATGTATTAGTATTAGTATGGCAGTAGTTATAAGGCTTATTGGATAGCCTGGTTGTATATAGCTTTTGGTGGTTCTGTATACACTCACTGATGTATAAACAGGTTTTATATTTATGTGATATGGCTTGCCTATTTGCAGTTTATTAAATCCATTACTTGAGTGTATGTTTTAAATTATCCAGGGTATTAAGTGATTGTGTTCACATCGTTTCCGCAGCACAACCACCATTAGGCTTAGCTAGGTCCCCATACGACGAGTAATTAAAGTATCCCTTGTAGTATAGGTATTGGTTCTCGTAGAGGATCAGTGGCTATGCTACGGGAGCATGTCCTCCTGGGTATGGGCTGGGTGTGACAATTATTGTATTAATAAAATCTTTTCATTCATATATATCTTCTTTCTGTCTTGATTTTAAGATGATCAACATTGGATCTTATAGCTTTATCTAAATCTAGATGATTATCATATGATTCTAGATTAAGATTTAACAACGAGACCTACTAAAAAGAATTGGCTTGTTCTATCACCTAGTTTTCAAATGTTTATCTTTACTTTATTTTATATTATTTCATATTGTGCATTTTTATATTATTTCATGGTTTATATGAATCATTTATATATATGCTTCCTTTATATTTGCTACCTTTTAAGTTTTGTTAGTATTAAAGCCTATCACCTTTTTAGTGGTAGTTGTAGATTTATATAAAAAAGAACTTCATAATAAAGACTTTAAGAAATCTAAAACAAAATAATTGACTTAAGGATTCGAATACACAGTTAGTCCCATTTTAGCCATATAGACGTCTTAGGGCAATAAGTCGGTGGTCACATCCAAGAGTCAATAATTAAGTTTTAGGTTATGAAAAAGTTTTTAAAATGGAACCTTTTTTTATGTAAATCTACTAGTACTGCTAAATTTGATAACTCTAATAGCTTAAAAATAAAAAGAGTAGTAAATAGAAATGAAGTTATATTAGAAGACTTTAAAAAAGCTATTAATGATTGGGATATACCTAAAATTGATAAAGAATATATTTATAAAATCTCAAAGCTAATTATTTTTAAAACTAATTACACCATAAAAACTAAGGAAAGAGATATACAACTTAGTAAACCTTTTGAACGTATACTACTTTTGTCATCTAAAACATTACAACAATATAAAAGTAAGGATTTTAAATATATGCATATAGGATTAATACAAATTGGTATAAAACCTTTAACTAGTTCAATGACTAAATTATATATCTAAAATTAAATTATTTATACATAAATCAATGATTTAGTTCAT
The DNA here is from genome assembly GCA_948192965.1 of Dalechampia spathulata. Classification (NCBI taxonomy): domain Eukaryota; kingdom Viridiplantae; phylum Streptophyta; class Magnoliopsida; order Malpighiales; family Euphorbiaceae; genus Dalechampia; species Dalechampia spathulata. The sequence goes on from CANYBF010862672.1 coordinate 1,697, forward strand.
GAGCTTCTTAATGAACTAGTTGACAAGTTTAAGCAAATCAAATATTATCTAGCTTAAACTTATCTTGTTTATTAAATGAACCTTACTAACCGAGCTTAAACAAGTTTCTATCAAATCAAACTTCAAATAACTCATGAACAACTAAGCTCATTTTGGTCTCTAATGAAATCTCATGCAACTCTAATGAAATTCTACATATCTTTTGCTTTATATATTTTCTTCTGAGTAATGAAATATACCATAAATATTTATGTTTGGGTTATCATATCATCAAGAATCTTAATATGAATTCTCATATTAATTTTATTATGAAAGAATATTGAAATTCAATAATAAAAAACATAACAAATAAAAACCAAACATTATCATAAAAAATACATAAAGTTGAGTGGTCTTAAATATACTTTACACAAAGAATTTTGTGGATTTAAAAATTTATTTTCGAACACATCATCAAATTGATATTAGAATTTTTCTTTAAAGTCATATAACAATCATTAATTTCAATTAACTTGAAAAGCAAAGCTTATTGTATAATACTTTATGAGTATATATCAACAAGAATAATAAACAATCAAAATTTATGGGTGTGCATTACTTGCATGGTGCTTTTATCTGTTTTATTATAAAGTACAAATTGATCTTGATTATATCATTTCAAGGAGCACTAATGCAAGCAAGAATCGTGAAATGAGTAATAATGAAGACATATTTATCAAATTTTCATAAGATAATTTGATTTAAATGAATTTATTTTTTTAAGAATTTATATAAAAAAAGAATTTTATAGTTATAATTTCATGATGATACTTATAACTATCTTTTTAAAGAGAGTTATATGAAATAAGGTTAATGTACATGTCATGTCAATTAATATATTAGATTTTCAAAATTTTATATTGAAATTGAAGAATTTTACAATAAAAATTGAACTCCATGAACCTTTAAATATGTATGATCTTGAAAAGAGCTACACATGTAGAAGAAGTAATCAAAAGGATTAAATGATGGGTGGGTCCTTCCCTTATGAAAAGGGGAAGATTGTCACCAAACTTATGATGCAAGGCTTCAGATTGATCCAATTTTGATAATAAATTTAAAATGTTCTAGCCTTGAATTGAATTGATCCATTTTTCATTTTTGTTTTGGATTAGTCTAGAAATTAGTTAATATTTGAATCAAACCAAATTGAACTCAAATTGCTCCAAATTGTAGAAGTGAAATTAAACATGATTTTATTAATTATACTTTTATTTTATATAATTTTTTATAATATTTTATATATAAATTAAATATTATGTTAAAAATATACTTAAGTAAACCTATAAATTTATAAAGCCAATTTCATGATTTTTTTAGTTTGAATTATTATTTTGGATGATTGAATTATTATATAATGTAGTATTGTTGGTGTAAAAGATGTGGTTAATTTGATGGTATATAAATTCAACAAGTTTTAAAATTTTTAGTTCCTTACTTTCAACCTATATCATCATAAAAGTACAGATCGTGAATACAGCTTAAGGGTATCATTCTCTGAAATCAAAAGTAGCTATATACTAACTATTGATTTTATCGATTATTTAGGCATGCAACTAGGTTAATGATTCATTATTGCCTAAATTTATAACTAACATAACATGTAAATTTAACTAAGTTTAGCTAGTTAATGCTATAATATTACTACATAATATACATAAGGTTAGGGTTGAGATTATACTTGTTAAAATGCAACTCAAATTAATAATTAATCGTACTCAAATATTCATCAAAGTAGTGTAATAAACCTCCTTTCAAATAATTAATCATCTACTAAAAGCAAGCTAATATTTACTTTCATAATTGCTAGGTTACTTTCAGTAATTAAGCACATTTTTAACACTCAAACCTCCTTTTAATTAGTCAATTAAAAGATATTCTTATATTCGTTCAATATTTTTTTCAAAGAAATTAATTAATTAGTTGGCAATCAAGTAAGTTAAAAGGGCCCTTTCAACAAACATGATACCATAAATAATAAAATCGATATAAAAATATGAAGAATACGAATTAGATTACGAGAATTGAAATTGCATACTATTCATTAGCATAAGTCCCAACTCTATGCTAGAAGTACTAAATCATACTAAAAAGAAATTATAGAGTAATAAAAATTCTAAGAGAAATACAACCATAAGTAAAATTACTCTAGAAAAACTATTAAGATCTTCTTGGCTTCTGGTTGCTTTAAGTCTTGACTTGTTGTTCCTTTTCTTCAATTCTTCTTCTTCTTAGCTCCTTATCTTTTTAGATTTTGTCTGAATTTGCTAAAAAGAAACCAAATAATCAAAGAGGTTAAAACAAATTAAGAACTATAAATCCTAATTCTCTAACTACTTAGAGAAAGACCTAAAACTTTAAAAAAATATGTAATCTGAGAGATTTCCCTTGAAAACCCTAAGTATTTGCACTATATCCTTTACAAAACTACTTCAAAATAGGTTATTTTCATTTGAAACATCATGGCCTTCTAAAATTTGAACAAACGGTTAGAATCAAAAGTAAAAATACATAAAAAAAATCATGACCAAAAGAATCAACATGAGTCATGTTCGCTTCAATATGAGCCGTGTTGAGTTTGTGGGTGAAGAATGGAGCTTTTTGAGGCCAACACGAGTCGTGTTGGCCATGAGACAAGTCATGTCATCCATATACTCCAAAACACTCATTTTTACGAGATGAACTTGAGTCGTGTTTCATCCAATACTCGTGCCACTTAGAAGTATAAAAATCATGCATGATTCACCCTTTTAAATCTATGAAACTTAAGCTACAAAGTCAAAACATGAGAATTACATGAGGGAAAAGGAAACTACAAAGGGTTTAATGCATGAAAATAACAAACTATACTCCAACATGCAAAATCCTATAACTAAATGCATGAAATGTATTTAAAATGCCATAAGATAAATGCAAAGCAAGGAATATGAATAATGCATGATTTCTATATGAAAATGTTTATGTTTGAAAGTAAAAACCTTGAAAACAAAGTTTTAAAAAATATTAAAGTAATGAGAAATATAGATGATAATATCAATTATCAAGTATATTAGTTTTTTCTTTAAAGTTAATGTTTAGACAATGATATTATAAATTATTTTCCAATGAATTGAATATTTTTTTAATTAAAGATCTCATTTATTAATTTTTTAGAAAAAAAAAAAGAATCTCTAGATCTTTGTATTTTTTTCGATTTGTTTTGGTCCAAACCAGTAGAATCGGATTGCTTTGAAAAATTGGATTAATATAATTCAAAGCTTTTATTATTTGAGTTAGATTTGGATATTTCAATTTTAATATCTCTGATTTTTGAGTTGGGTTCAAAGATTTTGTATTTCTAACTTGTAATCACCCCTAGTAAGAATATCTCAAGTTTAATAAAAATCAGACATTTTTATAATTATTTCAAAATATATTCGGTATACTTTTCTGTAAATGTATTTTGGATAATCCCGTGCACGTCCCTAATGCCTAGAATTGAAGGAAAATCCTCTTGCATCGTTTTTTTCAACTTCAAACTAACAAAAATATGAAACATGCACTGGGACTTTGGGCCTTTGATTTCTTACATGATATGAATGGGCCTTTTGAACGCGTAAGACGCGTTCGGTTCTGATTTTTTCCACCCTATTGCCCGTCAGACAAACTCAGAGACGAAAAGGCAAGCAAAGATCGAATCTTGTTGATCATCTTCAACGACGATAATCAAACAAAACTTGATAAAAAAAAATTAGAAGAAAGATATGGAGAAGGTAATGAACATAATAAAGCCAAAACAGAATCCACAGCAACAATTAAGAGATTGGCAACGCAGGCTCCGCCAAGAGTGTCGCAATATAGAGCGTCAAATCAGAGGCAAATTAATTTTTTACGATTTTTCATTTGATGGGTTGTTTTTGTTTCTTTAGATCTGTGGAATTTGCTTGTTTAGTTTTCTGTTAATGTTGGATTTCTGTTGGTGGGTCCCTTTTTTTTTTCGGTTCGCTCTTTCTAATGTCATAATTTTTTTGTTTGTTTTTTTACCATTTCTTTTTGTTTGTTTGATTGTATTTTGCAGATATACAGAGGGAAGAGAAGAGTGTGCAGAAAGCAATTAGAGATGCTGCTAAGAGGAATGATATGGGTTCTGCTAAGGTATCATAATTAATTTCTTCTTTCTATGTTGTTGATTGATTACCATGTGATGCTTTGATTTTTTTTATCATCTACTTGTAATTAGGTGGAAGTTCTTTTTTTTTTCATCTGAAATTTGTTTAAACCAGCAAATATTGATGATGGTCTATCATGTGATCTTGCATTTGTGCCTGTAGTTGATTTTGCTACCACTGAAGAAGCCAAGTTAACTTCATATTACTGTCATTTCTAATCTAAATGATCAGCATTTGCACGCCTGACATATTTTTGTATTTCTTTTTCGTCTTCTTGAAGTGTATTAGCCTCCACTTCAAAGAATTATCATGCTTTTGAAGCATTTCAATTTTTTCTGTCCTGCATGGTTGCTTGGTAATCTTGAAGTGAAAGTCCTTATGGGGATCTATTATTTTGGGGATCCCTTTCTACGATTTGTATTTGTTGATGTACTGCCCTTTTGTTTGGGACATGATTATATGTTTTAGATATTGTTTTACATAGAAAATCTAACCCAGCAGCTTTCATGTCAAAGCCATTTTGTTAGACTAACCTTAATGCGGGTGACATTAAGAGTGTAATAATTTAGCTTCTTTATTCAGGTGCTCGCGAAGGAAATCGTAAGATCTAGAAGAACAGTAAACCGCCTTTATGAAAATAAGGCGCAAATGAACTCAATTTCAATGCACCTTGGTGAAAGTGTAGGTACGTTGGGTCTCATGCTCAGCACATGGTCTACTTTCTCATATATAGATTTTGCCTTCTCTTTCAGGGGCTGGTTTTTTTTCACACTTTCATATCTATATTGGGGGATTAATGTATTCATCTTGCATGATTCCTGATGTTTCTTTGGTTTGATGTATCTTAATGAAAGATAAAAATAAAAAACCGCTTATCTTATCAGAAAAAATAAGGAAATTTGCTGGAGATAGGGAAATATGCAATCCAGGAGTAATAAAGTTGTTCCATCATTAGCTGAAAGCCATGGGTACAGTCCATGGACCTGAACAAAGCAAGCAGGCAAGGCTGTGCTTTTGCCGAAAGCCTCATACACTTGGGATGCCGTGGAGTGATTGAAAAATATATGTAATGAAATAATGAACCATGATGAATTGATTTTGATTTTGGATGTGAAGAAAATTAGAGATGTTAGTTGTGCATCTATAAAAGGGCCTATTTTTCCTGGTTTGGGAGTGTGTGTGTGTGTGTGTGATATGATGTTGATGAAGATGTCCACCAAACTCCAATAGTAAAATAGCAATTATTTCCTCATTTTGAATTGATTTCCTGCAGTAATTTGATTGTTTTACTTTTTAAATTATTTTGCAGCGATTGCTCGTACAGTGGGCCATTTATCCAAGAGTGCTGAAGTCATGAAGCTTGTGAATAATCTCATGAAGGCTCCTGAAGTAGCCGCTACCATGCAAGAGTTTAGCAAAGAAATGACCAAGGTATTTTCATTTGACATTGCCTATGCACCGCAAGGTGCATTTTGTTGTCAGTTATTTTCGGGTATACTCCTATTGTATAGTTTGCCCTATGTTATGTTTCCTTCAACCTTGGTACTTGTGCTTAGAGACAAGGGTATGGCTTATCTTGCTATTCGTTGAAAAAATCCTTTATTGATATTGTTGTCGGTTATCATGTCACACTCAAAACCAATTCATAAACTTTTGGTAATCTGTATTCAAGAAACAGACGACCTCTTCATTAATCTGTACTTTTTCTTGTTCATCTTCAGGCAGGTGTGATTGAGGAATTTGTCAATGATGCTGTTGACAATGCATTGGATTCTGAAGATATTGAAGAGGAAACTGAGGAAGAAGTTGACAAGGTCTTGACTGCTATAGCCGGTGAGACTGCCGCACAGCTACCAGAAGCTGTCAGGAAAGAGAGAGTGAAGATGTCAGCTGGAACAACAAGAACAGGAGAAGAGGTATGTGTGATATTCTGACACTATGTAATAAAAACCCAGTTCTAGCTTATCCTCATACTTGACATAAGTAAATATTCTTGTTGATTGTTTAGGAAGAAGCCATTGCTGAGGGTGCAGACGATGAGGAAGAACTAGAAGAATTAAGGGCTCGACTGGCTAAAGTTAGGTCATAATTTACGTCAACTCACATTTAACTAAAGATCGTAATGCAATTTCTGCCCGAGTGATTAACCTTTGATGGTGAGTAACTTGAGAGGAAAGAAACGAGCGTATAATGTTAAAAGCAGCTGTATCCTATATTCCGAAGTTACTAGCAGCTACTTGTACCATACCAAACTTCCAGTTCCAGGCATTGTTGTTAGTGCCGGTTGTACTCCTTATTTGTATAAAAAAGCATATCTTGGCATCGGTATAAGGATCAGGGTTAGTACAGAGTTCGACTTACTTCGATTGCTGCAGGCAACATCTGGCTGAACTCATTTATAGCAGTTGATTCAGTATCAAAGGTAGCTCGTCTGGTTAGCACCGAATCTGGCACATCCATAATGTACTTGGTTCGTTTCACATATTAACATACGATCTGTATAGCTCAAAGATTCCGCAGATGGGCGATAATGCTGTAAGCCAAGTGTTGAACTTTGATCCATCAACTTCCAAGCTGGCAAACTTTCCAATAAGTTGTAGGGTTAATCGGTAAAATGTCAACTTTTTTAAGAAAGATTCAAATTTGTATCATTTTAAGTCAAATATACTTTTACAAAATCAAATCTAGCTTATATACGAGCACACTTTATCACTCGGTCATCTAACATCCATAAATATAATATATATTCTAGATGTATCTATATTTTCTGATGTTATTATATATGTATATGTGATACATATATATGATAAGAATGAAGGGAATAAGTAAATTTATATTATTACCCTTCTTTTCAATTTTTATAAAAATTAATTTTTTATCTAAAAATTTATTTGTAAAAATTTATTTTTATCTAATCTCATAGAAAAATGAATTTGTATCTAGAAAAATTATATTCAAATTCAAATATAAAATACTAATTTTTATCTATCTCATAAATTAAATAATAATAATCTTAATTAGTAAAACTAATTAGTAAAAATAATTTATACAAAATAAAATAAATATAAAAAAATTAAATAGCATTAATTTTAATTTATAAAAATTAATTTTAATCTAATTTTATATAAAAATTAATTGTATCTTAAAGAATTCTATTTAAATACAAATATAAACACTAATTTTTACTTATCTAAAATAAACATAAAAACTAAATTATAATAGTCTTAATTTTAAAATTAATTTTTATCTAATAATTTTAATATAGACTAATATTTACTAATAATTTTAATATAAAGACTAATACTTAAATTATCTAAGTATACATTATATGAATTTGATTTAAATAAAATATTAATTTTTGTTATAATTAAATTAAATTAAATCAAACTAATATTATTAATTGCTCGAAAATATTTTAACTTTTGTAAAAAATAAAATATAATTAATGATGTACCATATATTCTTTAATTATATTTTTATTAAGCAAGAAAAGTCAATTAAAATATTTTAATGGTGATTAGAGAGCGATTAATAAAAATAAATTGTATTTTATTTTCTATTTAATTTGTGAATTGGAAATAATTATATATTTAAATTAAAATATGATTTCTATGTTATATATATTCAAAGTGTATTTTATTTTATATTATAAAGAACAATATCTGTTCAATTATTTTTAAGTTTTATGTTAAAATATAATTTATTTATTAATGATAATAGTATAAATATAAAATATTTTAAATATAATTTCAAATAAAATATAATCAAAATAATCTTAATTAAAATAAAATATAATGAAATTAAGATAATAAAAACTATTAATTTATATAAAGTTATTATAAGAAAATTAATTAAAGTATTAGTTTTAATATAACCCATTATAAATTTTAATTCAAATAACTACAAAACTTTATAATAGAATTTTAAATAATATTTATAATAACAAAATTTTAAGGTGATAAAATTTTTTATAAAAATGATATTTGTAATGATAAATTTTTTTTAGATTAAAATATGTATTATAATAGAATTTTAAATAATATGTATAACAATAAAATTTTAAGATGATGAAAATCCTATTATAAAAATGATGTATAATAATAAAATTTATTAGAATTAAAATTAGTATTATAATAAAATTTTAAATGATAAATAATATTTATTAAAATTAAGAAAATGTTAAAAAAAGTTCTAGAAAATGACCTTAATGTATATCAAATAATTAATATAATATGCAATGCATGTAATGAAACTCTAATATCTATAAGTTGGTGATAATTACATATTATTTACTATACATATTATATTTGCCATTGGTGTCTATTATATTAACTATATTTATGGATGATATTTATCATAAGTATGATGATTAGTGATTAATGAGTAATGAGTAATGATGATCGATGGTAATGATTGTGGTAATATAATAACAAAAATAAAAAGATAAAAAAATTCTTAAAAAGTGATTAAAAATTTAAACTAAAACTTAACTTGATATATATTAAAAAAAACATATTTTAAAAAATGATTGAATTAATCAACTCTTGGTCAATAAACAAATCCATAATTCCAATCTTTGAAAATAAATAATGAAAATAAAAGACTAAGAACAACATAATAAAAAAACTTAAAAAAATTGTGACAACGATGTATGAAGGCTCTCCCTTCAAGGCAATTTCTAATTTTGGAGTTTTTAAAATTGAAAATTCTGGATTTGGGATGGAAAGGAAAATAATTTCGGATTTGGTGTGGAATTCAAGTGGCCGCCTGGCCTACAAGATCTGGGTAGGGACGTGGCGAGGACATGGAGAATGATGAAGGGTTGGCCGCCATTATAACTGTCGGGCATGTTGGTCTTTCCAAAATTCCCATTCCCAACGCTTATTTAAAAAATGTTTTAATAAATAATAATTTATTAATATAAATCTATATATAATGATATGGTAATGATTAATTTAATTTTATAATATTATTAATAATAAAATGTAATCATGAAATAATGATTAAATTTATTTAATAATAAAAATTGGATGCAAATTTTAAAAATTAATTATTGTTGGTATTAAGAATATTAAAATGAATAATATTAACATTAATTATTTGTAATATTAAAAATAAATAATAATAGTAAAAAAATAATAATATTATTAATATTATTATAATATTTTGATTTTAATAATATTAAATTTTTATAGTATATGGAATACTATGAATATAATAAAATTATAATATTAAAAAATTGGATTCAAATTTTAAAAATTAATTATTGTTGGTATTAAGAATATTAAAATGAATAATATTAACATTAATTATTTCTAATATTAAAAATAAGTAATAATAGTAAAAAAATAATAATATTATTAATATTATTAGAATATTTTGATTATAATAATATTATATTTTTATATTATATGGAACACTATGAATATAATAAAATTATAATATTAAAAAATTAGATTCAAATTTTAAAAATTAATTATTGTTGGTATTAAGAATATTAAAATGAATAATATTAACATTAATTATTTCTAATATTAAAAATATGTAATAATAGTAAAAATAATAATAATATTAATATTATTAGAATATTTTGATTATAATAATATTATATTTTTATATTATATGGAATACTATGAATATAATAATATTATAATATTAAAAAATTGGATTCAAATTTTAAAAATTAATTATTGTTGGTAT
>CANYBF010862835.1:0-19442 GCA_948192965.1 Dalechampia spathulata
TTTATTTCCTAGTTTTCAAAGTTAATTCAATTGGATTAATAGAAACAAACTAGGTGGCGACTCCACACATATTCCGTTTTTCTCAAAAGTTAAAACCTGTAAAAACCGGAAAAGCCGAGAAACGGATACGTACGCTCACACTAAACATAAACCTTTAAATTAATTAACTATTAATTTCAATTTGTTTAATCAGTTCCAATTCGATTTTTGGTTTAGATGATTTTCTTAGATAGCCTTCATGATAATAATGATGATGACATCAACGACACTAATAATAACATATAATGAAAATAATAAGAATATTAAGGAAAGAAAAGAAAAAGGAAGAAGAAAGAAAATAAATAAAAAGATGAATTAAGAAGTTGATCTAATCTTACATGATGAATGGGGGATTGATAATCTTCTTCTTATTCTTTAAAATGTTTTGAGAAATATTAGAAGAAGTAAGAATCAATTAAGTGAGAAGAGCATGGATAAGAAGAAGTTAAACAAGAGGAGATCAATTGAAAATTGTCAATTCCATGAGGATGTTATTGCTACTTCCTCATTGTTTATAAAGAATATAGGATGTATGAATGATTGGAGACCAAACTAGCTATCATTACAAGAGAAAAAAAGAAGAAAATTATTGGATATATTCTTGGAATTTACAAGAAGCATGTTGTCAAATTTGGCATTGGAAAAGAAAAGAAAAATATTAAAGCTATAATTTGTTGTTATCGAAGTAGGAATTGACAGGGAGCTTGATTTAGGTTTCCAATTTGGAATTTGTAAGTTAATATGAATAGTCAAACATTACAAGGAAAGTGGTTAGCTAATAACATCAAATTATTAGCTACTGACTTTCATAGGAATTAGAACTCAAACCAAGCTTCTAAAATTGACGTTATAATTGCAAAATAGGTTAGTAAACAAGGGAATTATGTTGGATTTTTAATAACCAATGGCCCTAAATTACTATCAATTTTACCATTCCAACAAAGGAAGACATAATCTTTGTTTACGATTGCTGTCATAAAAAGGTCAACTAAGAAGAAGGATCAAAAAGGGAAATTCTTAGCAGGAGCATGTACATGACAAGTATCTTGTTTAATTAATTTTAAAATGAGTTTAATTCTTAAATATCATGTTTGTTGTGATTTGAAGTGAAGCGATGCTATATGTTTTGATATTTGATTTAAATGAAATGTGTTTTACATATACTACTTGACTTGATATAGTTTATTTGAATGAGACATGAATGATTTAGTTTAATGTTGTAATTTTTGAAATCAAGTCAGAAATGATGTTTTATTTGAATTTCATTAATAATATTTTTAAGAAATATATTTAATTTTAAATACAAATATAATGTTTTCTTTTTGATATGATGGATTAGAAAAATATATGAGAAATTCTAAGAGTTGATAAGTGTTGGAACTCCTCTCATAGAGGGGTATATGTTAAGAAAGGTTACATGGGATGAGTGATGAAATTTCCTTGGAATGATAATTACAATGAATGTTGGAATCTCATAGTTTAAGGCAAATAAATGAAATTTTCAATAAATTTTATAATCTTTAAAAGAGATCTTAGTTGATGGTTTTAAAAGGAAAAAGTTTTGATATTGATTCCAAATGATTATTATATTTTACAAAATTTGAACTTATTAAATTATTGTTGCTATATATATATGAATTAAAAAAAATTTGTTGGATTAATTATTTTATATTCAACATTTATATTCAAGCTATATTTTAATTGCTTATTACTCACCATTAAGTCTGTACTTAATGTTAATCTTTGTAATTAACATAAATTAGGAGAAAGTTATTGCTAGTGATTAGTTTCTTGAAGATCACATTGCCAAATCAAGTTATTGACATCTTAGGTAGCTAGATATTGTATTTGGACTTTTTTGAGACTATACTTAATGTATATATATATATATGTGTGTGTCATAGTTATGACCTTAAACTTGGACGTAAAATGTATTGGAGGTTACTGAACTTTGCCATTTTTTTCAAAACAGTTATCAAATTTCAATTTCTTTCTTTTTGATCATCAAACCTAAATTTTATTTTATAGGGAGGTCACCTAAATGGATTCCAATCAAATTTTGCTTACATGACAAGTTAAAAAAATATTCCTAGAATATTCTTCACATCAATGCTATGTTAATGCCATATCAACATTACATTGGTTGCATAAAGGTTACTAAATTTTATCAACTATTTCAAAAGTAGTACTAATTTTTTGCATAAAAATTTTAACATAATAAAAAATGTAAAATTTATTCAATGGTCATGAGTAGTTAATTATAATATTTAACTTTACTAACTAATTATAAAAATTTCAAAATACTTAACTAAAATTTAAGAAAAATATAAAAATATCAATTATGTTTATAATAAAAACATGATTTAAATTATTAAATTATTACTAGATAAATAAAATTTAAATGTAAAAAATATTTAATCACTTAACTTTTAAAATATAACATTTTTTAAACATTGCATTTTTAATGAAATTGTTAAAAGATATCTAGGAATTTACTTATTCATCAAAAATTAATTTTGATATAATTTTAATATTTAACCTTAAAAATTACTTGTTTAGAAAATTTTAGAACACTTACCTAAAGTTTAGAAAATATAAAATATATTGATTGTAATTACAAGTAGCACAATTTTTATTATTACCAAAGAAGATAATAATTTACTTTTAAAAAAAATATTTCATCATTCAAATTTTTAAAATTTATTTTCCTTCCATAAAATTATTTAAAATTTTTTTAAAGAATTTACTAGTCAATTCATTGTGTAAGTATCAAATTAATTTTTGATTGTTAATTATTATTTAAAAATTTAATGTCACTTTTTAAATAGGCAAAAAAGGTTTATTAGCTTTTATGAAATCAAACTAATGTTGATGTGGCATTGATATAAAGAATACTATAAGAATATTCTTTTTCTGATCATATAAGCAAAATTGCTCGTATATCAATAGGGTAATAATGATATACTCTATGTTAATGAATGCAAATATGAATTACATTCCTCTTTTACCGTCGTAATGATATGTTATATCATAATGAATGCAAATATGAATTGCATTCCTTTATTCTCTATAATTTCATAATTTTTCTATGGTCACATCAATCTCTATATTTGATTGTTCACAATCTATACTAGGTATATTTTTAATCATTGATTTTTCTAGTATATCTCTATATTTTTTGTATTTTATGTATTTGTGAGCATCGGTTTCTGCCAGAGCCCAGAGCGAGGCTTGTGAGGCTCATGGACCGGGGACCGCACTTAGAGCAAAAGTGTAGTGTATATGACATGGCATAATGGCATATGACATGATGAATTAGCATGTAGCATGTGATATGACATGGCATAATGGCATGGCATGGTATATTGGCATGGCAAGTTGCGTGTATTGCATTACATATTAGCGTATGTTGGCATATTTGAGTTGAATTAGCATACAAGATAATTATGTTATGACATGGCATATGCATGACATTGCATAGAAGTGTGTGATGTGGCATGTGACATGATATGACATATATATTATGGCAAATATAATAAACCATCCATGAATAAAAATATAAAGGCTGGTGAAAGGGATCGAAGAAATGAGGGATACACACAGGATTTTAGGGGATTAGTTATTACAGACCAATAAGAATCCTATCTTATTACATAAATCTCCATGTATACAACACTTTTGAGACATTAAGTAAAGTCCCCTTCTCCTCGGGTGATTTTTCCTCTCGGGTAGCATGAGCCGAAAATGCACGAATGATTAATATGCAAAATAAACAAATAAATTCATTAGTAGCAAATGAATTTAGGATTTATTTGACTAGTCCAATGCCATATGAAAGCATGGACCAAGAGTCAAAATCCAACAATTTTTGGCAACAATCATGTGAATTTACACGAACCAGATCATGAAAATTAATTAAATAAAAATAATTTTAAGCAAAAGTATTTTTGGTCGATGATGGAAAATCAAATGGGAGTTGTTAACATTACATAAAATAATTGGAGATAGCAACTCAACCAATTTGAATCCAATCTTTTAAAAATCACATTTTTAATGAGTTAAATAGGCATTTAATCGTAGAAAATCAATTTTGAGGCTAAAATTAATTAAATGTAATTAATTTTTGATGAATACAATACACTTGAGCTACTATCAAGCATCAAATGCCACTGGAATTATCAAAACGGATTTGAAAACGAGCAAAAAATGCCATTTTTTGAAAATTTTACAGGAAATATGTGTGCGCACATAGTGCTATGTGCGCAGCGCATAGGCAATGTTCTGTGCACATACCATGATGTGTGGCACACACAGGAAATAAATCTATAATAAAATCAAATTTATCAGTATAAAAATGATTTACAAACCAAAATACGCAACTTTAATAAAGATAGTACCTTATTTTAAGTTCGAATTGGCCTCTAAATTGCAAATCAAACAAGTAATTATGCAATTAACTTGAATAATCAATTTTAATGCTAAAATCAATTAGATCTAGACAATATTTAATAGATCTAGAACATTAAGACTATGAAAAAGCAATTAATGTTGCTGGAAACATTAAATCTGAGATAAAAACGGGCGAAAACGGAAGCGAAAACCAGTTTTCTGGAAAATCAAAGGCCTATGTGTGCTACACATAGACCTATGTGTGGTGCACATGGATGAATGTGTGATGTACATGGGAGAGAAAATAGGAGCAGAATGATGTTTTTGAGCAAAAATACGAGATCTGGGCCAGATCTGAGGAGATCTAAGATGGAAAATATATTTTTAACCCATAGATGAACATCTAACTTTGAAAATTAATTTTTAAAGCTAAAAATTAATTAGATCTAAAGAATATATGATAGATCTAGAACACCAGAGGCATGGAAAAGCCTTTGATGAAGCTAGATTCATCAGATCGGGGAAGAAAACGGGCAAAAATGGAGGGAAAATTCAATTTTATGTGAAATCTGGAGCCTATGTGCACAACACATAGGCCTATATGTGCCATACATAAGCTATGTATGGTGCACATAGGTGAATATGCGCAGTACATACCCTAAAAAATAGTGGCAGAATGAAGGATTTTTGCAAAAATACAAGATTTAGCTTGGATCTAGGTAAATCGAAGCTAGATTTGTGTAGTTTTGATTATAAAACAACATTAATAATAATAAAAAATATGATTGAAGCCAATCAACACAAAATCAAGCCAAAATTGAAGGTTTTAGGCAAAAACTGGGAGAAAATAGAAAAAGAATGAAGATTTACCTTATGGTAGTAGGTTTTTCATCAAAATTTTGCCTCCAAATGTGCTTAGGGAGCCTAACTAGTGTGTTTAGTAAAATTGTAATTTTTGGTCCAGATTTTAAAATGTTTAGGCTATGTGTGCCACACATAGTGCTATGTGCACAGCATGTAGTGCTACATGTGCAACACATAGCATTTTGACTAGTCGCATAGGGCCCATTGTGGTTGCATTGGGATGTATGCCCCATGCCCTAGAAGCATCATTTTATATCTTAAGATATTGTGTAATATGGCTCACATCCAGTTTAGTCCCAAGAAGGCTCCCGGCCAAATGTCTTTTTATGTTATATGCATAGCAGATAGTGCTACATGCTACACATATAGCATTTTACCCCTATATACGTCACCTTGTACGAGCAAAATGGGATGTGCATCATATATCAAATAAGCATCATTTGACATATAGGGACGTTTTGCAATGAAAATTATTCCAGATTTGGTATGAAAGGTGGGCCCCACCAAACGTCTTTTTTTCTTGCATAGTGCATGTATAGTGCTATGCACTAAATTCATTTTGTTTGTGCATTCTGCCTTTTACGGGTAAAATGTAATGTGTGTCACATGTCAAATAAGCATTATTTGACATTGTAAGACGTGGTCATGTGCCCTATTTATGTGGGCCCAACAAGGTGGGCCTCGCATTTGGGCCCCACATGTGAGCCCTACCAACATGTGGGCCACCCCAAACTTTTTTCTCTGGCAAATAATGCTATGTGCTCAATATGCTATGTTTATGCATGCTACCTTGTTTGGGCAAAATGTAAAGTGTTCTACATGTCCAGAACACACAGAGAAGGTCCAACAGCATGTTCGTAAATCTAGGTCAACCTCAGGGACAGATGTGAGCCGAATCGACAAAAACCAGAGATTGCACAAGGGTGAAAAGTCAGGGTCAACAATATTCTTTATATTTGTATCTATATATGTATCTGTAACTGTATTTGTATCTATATCTATACCACCCTTCTCTCACCTAATATATACATATATACATATATACATATATACATACATACATACATATATACATACATACATACATACATACATACATACATATATATATATATATAAAACTGTACCCCCTTTATTTCTTCAAAATGCGATGCTAATGATGTATAATACATGATTTATGCCTTTATTATGTATGCATTTGTATAATGCTAACTATAAAACAATAATATGTCAGAATATTTTTATATATATCATGTATCCAAATAAATAAATATTCGTAATATTATACGATGATATACTTGTAATTAACAAGCTTTTATATTTTACCTATGAATGTCATTTATAAATAATTAACATTAGGTACAAACGTATTTTTACCTTGCCCTGATCTGTCAATATGGTAGGGATAATGGCTCTTCTATTCTCTTCACCTACCATACATAAATTAAATAAATCCTATAAATATTTTAAACATTCTTATATATATATACGTCATCCATATATCTTTCAATTAAACATCTAAATTCTGCTTAATTTTTACTTTCTATTTACATATATATACATTAAACCTTCATCATGTATTATTTAGTATTAATTTATCAATTATTCTCTAACATTCTTTGGGGGTTGCCAGTTAGTAACTCCTTTAATTTTACTAGGATCAACTCTAATACTATTTGTTGATATCACATGCCCAAGAAAAGACACTTGTTCTAGCCAAAAATTACATTTAGACAACTTGCTATACAATTGTTTCTCCCTAATGTCTGTAGTACAACCCGAAGATGCAAGTCATGATTTTCTCTATTTTACAAGTACATCAAGATATAATTAATAAATACAATCATAAATTGATCTAAATATTTCTTGAATATAGTATTCATTAACACCATAAATGTTGTTGGTGCATTAGTCAACCCAAATGACATTACCAAAAACTCATAATGGCCATACGAAGTTCAAAATGTGGTCTTTGTTATACTATTATCTTTCATCTAAAGTTGATAGTAACTTGATCATAAATCTATCTTTGAAAGTATTATGGAATCTTTCAACTGATCAAATAATCTCAAACTCTACTTCTTTAATTGGTGGTAACCTTGGTAATTCTTCTAGGACGACATCTGGGAAATCATAAAATACAGGTATCTCATGGAGCTTTAGCCTTTCTAACCGAGTATCTGTTATATGTGCTAAAAATGTTGCATAACCCTATATTAGCAATTTTCTAGCAGTAATCACTGAGATAATAGTAGCGTTTATTAGTGGTTAACAACATTGTATCTTGACACTAACATAAATAAGATCTTTAAAAACCACTTTTTTCAATTTATAGCAAACCATTGCTTGATATTTTGACAACCAGTCCATCCTTAGTATTATATCATATTATTTAAATGATATTTCAATTAAATCAGATGGAAAGCTAACATTATGCATAATTAATGGGTAATCCCTATATATTTGCCTAATAATAACATCTTGTCCTAGTAGACTAGACACCATAATATCATATCCTAAGTTTTCATATTTCAAATCAGACAAATAAGCAAGTTCAACATTTATATATAAATGAGATGATCCAATGTTAAATAAAATTAATGCCTCATGATCAAAGATTAGGAAATTACCAACTACCATATCTACAGTGGATGCATCCTCTCGTTGATGTATATATAAACTCTAGCTAGAGCTTCATTGGCTAAGTTATGGTTAACTGAACCCTGACTATTACTTTTATTCATCTTGGTTCTACTCCTGCCTCTACCTCTATCTCTATTAGCAGACTGTAAAACTGCAGAAGTATGTCTAATAAATGTTTTATTTTTGTAACTACCTCCCTTTACTATGGTGTGTAAAGGTATAACTCTACATGTAGTGTAGTCTTTGACAAAGTGGTTTCAACCTCCACATCAATAACATACACTAGTCTCCACTTTACAAACTTCAAAATAATACCTATTATAAGTAGAACACAGTCTAAACCTCAAGTCACCTTATCCTAATGGTTGGTTAATATGAGGTTATCTACGTGCTAGTGGTCTGTAACTCATCTATCTGGGAATAAAAGAGCTTATGAACTTTCCTCTCTTACTGTAACTAGTGTCACATCCTCAATCAAGCACCCACTTTGTATTCATGAATTGATTGAAATGTTTTGATTTATATGTTATAACTATGAAATTAATATGAAATTATGCTAATGATGGATATTATATGTTATGATAAGGGTTTCATGCTTTGAAGTTGAAATGAAAATTCAGACAAAACCCCTAAATAGACCCCCTGAACGGTGATTAATTGATGTTTTTGATATTGAAAACACTTAATATGATTAGATAAGTAAGCTTAAGATGATTTTTTTTAACTTAAGTTAACTAATATGAAAAGATAGTTAAATGAGATTTGAAATTATTTATGATGTCATAATTGAGTAATGATGATGTAAGCATGATGTAAGGAAATGAGCTTAATTATTATCTTAATGTATTAGAAAATAAGTAATTATGTATTTATAATGTATTAGTAAAAGTATATTATAATATGAAAATATTAGAAAAGTATAATTAGAATTTTTATTAATGATGTCATGATGATATCATTAAGTGGTAAGATGATATCATAAATGAATGATAAATATATTAATGTTATATAAATAGATAAATAGATGAATATATGATTGAAAATAGAATAAGTTAAAATAGATTTGAATTAATATATTAAATTAGAAGTGTATTGGAAATGGTGTTAGTGGGTTTGGAAATTGTGTTAGTGGATGGAGAGAGAAATTAAAATATTGGTATTTTGGAGTTAGTGGAAAAAGATGTAGGGGTTTTTAATATAAAATAAGGTGTGTTGGTGTATGTATAGAGTATAAAATACATGCATATGAGTGTTGATTGGTGGAATTGAAATTATATACATATTAGGGGCTAAAATGTAATTTTAGAGGTGTATTGGGACTAATATGAACATTTTTCCAAATGGAACTCATTTTATCTAAATTTCATGTAAAGTTTTGACTTAATATTCACTCCTTTATCCTATTATCCTCATTTTTCTGAAGCATATCTCCATCCACCACCCAGTTCTCTCTTATCTTCTTATTTCCTAACTTATCTCTTTGGTGTTCTTACATTTCCTTCCTCGTTTCCTAAAGAAACTGAAACTAGACTTCATTTTCTCTTCATTTTCCTTCCAAACCATATGTTCAAAGTGGGTTCCTTGAGTGAAGCTTAAGTTCAAGTCAAGATATACTCATATTTCCATTATTTACAAAGAAACCGAAGTTGTTTCCTTGAAGAAGCTGAAGTTTGCAAGCCATTCTTCATCTTTTCATCTTATTTTTCTTTATTCTAGCAAGATCTTTGAGTAAACATCAAGGCGAGGCTGAAATACTCTTTGTTTCTTTTGGTTTTCAAGGTGACCAAAAATCTTTTCTAAATATCCTTCAAGTACATAACCAAAAGCATGAAGAATCATGGATTTTGTTATAAACCGTAACTTTTCCTTGAAGTTTGACTTGTTTTATGGTTAGATCTAACTCTTTTTAGTACATGCATGTTGATTTTATGTGGAGATCAAGCTAAAAAAAGTAAAAGTAAGAAGATCTATATAGATCTATAAGATAATCAAGTAGAGAGCACATTTTACTTAAGATTTTGGTTGTTTGGCTTAAGGTGAGCCTTGGTGAGTATGAAGTAGCTATAGATCTACTGATTTACATATTAAATAAGTGTTGATTATTTGGGCAGAATTTTTTATGTTAGTTTTAGTTAATGATTTGATGGTTAGATGAGTTAGGATTGTAAAGGACATGAAATAAAGTGTTTAGTGGTTGTGTGGGTGTGTGTGTGTTGCTTTTCCCTTCTTGGTTGAATCGTCCTAAGCAAAATTATTAATGGTTGGTAAGCTTAAAACATGTTTAAGAAGATTATGATAAAAATAGAAGATTAATGGTTAAGATGGTAATTAAAGTTAAGTAATAAGATAAGTAAACTTGATGATTTAAGGTTAAATTTTCACTTTAAGTAATAATAAGATAAAAGTTAGGAAAATGGATTTTATTAAGTTTGATTAATGTTATAACATAATAATTAAAGTTAAATGGAAGTATTATTATGATTAATAAGGTTAACAATAAGTATGACAAATACAAATGGGCTTAAGATAAGAATATTTGATGATTTAAGGTTAAATTTGATAGTAAGTGTATATGATTTAAGAACTATGAAATAAATGATTAAGTTAAAGTATGATTTAAGTAATTAACTTTTAATTAAGGTTAAAATTAAGTTCTTGATGATGTGTTAATAAGAAGCATATAGCATAGGAATTCAATTGGACTTAAGATGAAAATTTTAATATGTTAAGTGAATATAATTTAAGGTATGCGGCCATAATGAAAATAAGGATTTAAATGAGTGTTAAAATAAGCATATTAAGAGTAATTGAAAGGTTTAAAGAGGTCATAAGTAAATGATATAATTGGTATGGTCAAAATTGAGGTATGTTGACTAAATTGGAGGATATAATGATATATGACTTAAGGTATGTTAAGAATACTTGTGATAAATAATAAATAAGAACCAAAAAGATTATTAAGTATGATAAATAATGATTAAGAGTTAAATGAATTAGGTAATTAATGGTATGATAAGATTAATTAAGAATTTAATCTCTTGATGGAAGTAAAGTTGAAAAAGAGAAATATACTGGAATGATTATTATTTGAGATATACTTATACTAAGAATTTAAATGATCATTTAAGTGGGTACATTAGATGTTATTTAGTAGGTCAATAAGTAAATAAATGAATGATATGATATGGTTTTAAATGAGATTCTAAATAAGGATTAAAATAGGGATAACAGTGAACTATGGGTTCATAGACACATGATTAATAAAATGTTTATACTTGTGTGAGTTTACTAGATATTTTAATTAATAAGTTTAATGATAGATGATATATAATCTAGAAATTGATTAAGTAAACTATATAAGTTGACTAAATGATATAAGATTATGCTTAAGTGATGGTTAATAAACAAGTTAGGGCAGATAACATATGATATGATGATGTTAATGGATGTATTAAATAAATAGGTAATAAATAGTTATATTAAGTGTTATTAGACATGTGATTAAGTATAATGACAGCAAGATAATTAAGTAATAAGATTGTTTAAATTATTAACTGATTATAAGATAGTGTTAGTCAAAAGTGAATATAAGTAGATGCATTATAATTTTAGATAGTTCTGATATGAATTAGTAATAGCAGAGTTTAATATATATTATTGATAATAGGATTGATTTAAGAAAAAGAGGGAACCGAGAAGTTAAATGAATTTGATATCAATTATTTTAATATTCTGCTTTTGACAGTAACTATTTTAATAAAATATAGATATGATTAATAATTGGAATCTAGTTTAGTTAAAATATTAAATTACCAGTATTAAGATGATCACAGTGTTGTAAATCAATAATAACATGTTAACTATTAAGTTATTAAGTAATTAATTGATAATAGAATTTGATTATAAACAAGAATATGATGATTCTCTAATAAATTATGATATAGATTAATAATGATTGATTCTTAAGACATCACTAGATTTATTTAATGATAGAGCATAATTTTAAAAGAGGTATACTGAATAAGTTATTATTGACTGATAATATCAATTATGTTAATTAAATAAGGATAAGATAAAGACATAATTAAAAATAATGCTACTATTTTGATTAATTGATCAAGAAATAATTTAAAAGAAGGTTTTATGTTATTAAAAGGTTTTTAAAAGTGTAGTTTCAATGATATAATGATTAATTTAGAAAATAAATTTAAACAGTTAATGTAATTATGAATAGTAACATGATTTCTTATATAATGCTATGATGCGACAAATGAATTACATTGATATATGATTGATTAGTATAATGGTATATAATTATAAGAATGATTAATGATACAATAAAATATATTAATAAAAGATGAACATTGCATTATGATTAGATAAATCAGTGGATAATCCCCACGAATTAACAAAAGAATTAAACAAAAGAAAGGAAATTCCAGGTTTGTGCTAATTAGTTTGGAAGTCCTAGATCATTAAATGATCAAGGGGCAATGGTATGGTAATATAATAGTATTACAAAATTAATAATGATATAATGATATATATATATATATATATATATATATATATATATATATATATGTATATAATTAACATGCCATTAACATCATTTCATTCATCATGAAATATGACATATCATGACATGGAGAAATAAGGAAGGTGAAAAATGATTATATGAATGGTATTGAATATTATGAAATGAAATTCTTATGGAAAATAAAATGGAAGGATAATGAATATGAAATTTATGAAAAGATTATGAAGTGGTTCTTAGTATATTGAACCATATGAAATGGAAAGAAATTCCAATACAATGTGCACATATAAAGTCAATGATATGATATGATATGAAATGATACACGAAAATACGAGGGAGAATGCATTACAAGAATGCATTCTCATAAATAACAATTTTTCATGAAAGTATGATGTTGATACATTTAGTATGATGTTTTTACACTCATGCAAATAAATGTTAAAATAACATAAATGCCATAACATTCATATTATAATTTTAATGATAATGATATGACATTGTAATGATAAAAATGACCTTGAGGAAGATAATAATAGTATTGATAAAGATATTAATGTTATGGGGTATAACTATGAATAATTAAAGAATATTGAAGTGTTAGCAAAGATATTGGTAAGAATATTTTATAAAGATAAAAATGAAATATGATATACATTTGATGTTATATTAAATGATGCATTATGGATAATTGATATTATCTACATTACTATATCATGAATATGTTAATGAAATTATTTAAGATGATATTTAATTATTATGTTTACATTAAATAATATATTAGCACTATTGAGTTTTATACTCAGCGTTTGTAAATTGATAAACGTACGAACAAGCAAAGTCGGGGAGCAAGAACGTTAGTGGCAGCAGCTGGACATTTCAACTAAGCTTTTTGGTAAATGGTTTGGTTTGATTTTCAATAGACTTATATTCCACAATAATCGTGCAACATCTAAAGAAAGTACTTAGCAGTAACTAAAATTATCACTAATGGTATTTGATGGTATTATTAGTTATATTAGAAATAAATTATGATGATCCTTATATATGTAAAATAATGATGTGTGTATTTTAAATGTGATGATGCTTAAAATTATGATAGTATAATAATGGATCAAATATAATGGAGGGATAGTATGCATGATTTTATATAATATAAAATAAAATAAAATGTTCGCACTTAATCATAATTGTATGGAATCCTTTGTAGAATGATTATTGATTTTCTTAATAGAGAATTAATAATCATGCTATGGGAGCATGTTACAAAGCCAAAAGACGTGACAACTAGTAGATGAACTAACACCTCGCTAATTTTCTTTCCTGCTCGGCTCTACCTTCTTTCTCTTTATTAATATTATACTCTTACCCAAGTACATTAGTCATCAAAGTACATAAATCATCATAATTAAATCCCTATACCAATTCTCAAATCTAAGTTCTGAATCCTTACTCAAATTGCTTACATATGTCCATACTAGTAACTATGGGTGGGGCTTTCACAGTGACCCAGAGTGATGCTTGTGAAACTCACAGACCGGGGATCCCCTTGAAATAAAAGTGTGATCTTCTTGAGGGGCTACCTCTAGGAATGATAGAGACTCAAAAGAGTCATAAAGAGTCACCACTGGATGGTTCTAGATTTAGTTCAACCAACCCATAGCATGAGTGCTAAGTTAAACCCTTCAAAGATCTACTTCTATGAATTTGCAAGATTGATTTTACCATTATAGTTGGGATTAATTACCCTAGGCAGATGAGCAAGCAAGTGTGTAAAAGTAATCACATAATGCAGTATGTCATAGCGATAGCAGCATAACATAACAAAGTAAAATGGCATATAAGGTTATATGACATTTGGATGGCATGACATATGTATGACATGTGAAGTGATGACATAATATAATGACATAGCATATGCATGACATGATATGGTGATATGTGTATGATATGGCATTTGACATGATATGTGATATGGCATATGACATAGCATGGCATAATAATATGGTATATGACATGATATAGCTTAGTGATGTGACATATGACATGACATAATAGCATATGACATGGTATAGATGACATAATATGGCATAATGGCATATGACATGGCAAGTGATATGACATAGGATTTGTGTATGAGGTGGCATATGACATGACATTTATTATGGCAAATATAATAGTAAAGTAAAACCATCAACATTAATTAAACCTTAAGAATAATGGTCGATGAAAGGGATACAAGAGATAAGGGGATACATGGGAGATGTAAAAATAATACAACCTGGGGAAAAATAACATAATAAAATAATGCTATTCTATTACATAGGGCTCTTCATTTTTACATACATTCTAAGATGTGTTGCAAATCTCCTCCACTTTGGGTATCCATTCTAGGGTAGCATGAGACCTAATGCATGATTATGGAAAGTTCCAAATATGAAAAGTGTCAACTATGGAAATAATCTATTTATGGCAATAGAGCTAAACATGGAAGTGAAGTGAAATATGGCAAGTATGATAAACATGATAGTAAAGCTAAATAAGACAAGTATGCTAAAAATGACAGTAAAGCTAAAAATGACAAGTATGCTAAATATGACAGTAAAGCTACAAAAAGGACTGTTCAGGATATCTGATCAATTTATTACTGTTTCTAAATAAAAATCAAGGATTAATCCCTAAAAATGTATCAGTAACATTCATGCAAATAAGGAAATAAATACGATTATGGAAATAATCTATTTTTGGTAAAATATCAATCATACCATAATTGGAAGATTCTAAGATCCTTGGCAATCTCACTTAGAATTTGGAATTAGCATCCAATTAAGGTTTATTTGGCAATAAATGCAAAATCAATAAAAATAGCATTCTAATTGACAAGTAAGCAAAATACATTGATTTAATGGTAAAATCAACAAGTTTAGATCATGGAATTTATAATTGAGGACCTTAATATCATTAGCATCAACTATGGTTTGGATAAAACACTCAATGGAGTCCAATCATGTTAATCAAAAGTAACCAAGTCAAAAATGGCATTTAAGTCAAATAAAATTCAATTTTGAAGCCAAAATTACATAAAAAGTGATGAAATAATATGTTTAAATCATTGTGAGGCCATAAACATCATTAAAAACATAAAATAATTTGAAATCAACATTGAAATATGAGTAAAAATTTGATTTCAGCTAACCTCTAATGATATATACATTGTACAATGGGTATATGCATCACATATGTAAAAAAAGGGCTGTAATATGCATTGCATATCATGTATATGCATCGTATATACATGATATGAATCGTACATATTGAAAAACAAAGTGATATGCATCGTACATTATGTTTGAATATATGATATATGTTACATATAATGGTATATGTGGTGTATATTGCATTTGTTGAATGAAAAATAATAAAATGATGAGTAAAAATATAGTTTATTTGATCGTTATATATCATTTAGGATATTGGCAATCGTAAATAACATTATAATTATTCGATTTAGCAATAAAAATACAAATCAATGCATGAAATTAAAGGAGAAAAGGGGCTTACCAAGGCTAGCAAAATTCTCTCCAAATCCAACAAGCTTAGGGATTTTAATGAAAATTAAGTTTGTCATTAATACTAATTAATTTTTTTAATTAGGTATTTATTTTAATTCTGAAAGAGCTTAGGTCTTAGAATTAAAATATTATTTTATGTGTTATAGAATGTGTCTTATGACTTGTATCTAAAGGCTAATGCCTAAAGGGTATTTATAGGAGCCTTGAGAGGTGAGCCAACCCTAGGTTGGCAATGTGAGATAAAGTCCCCTTCCTCCAACTATAATAGTTGGAGGCCCACCAAAGGTGTCATCTCGCATAGGCTAAAAGGTGGGTATATTGTAGGCTCAAATGACATGTGACTGTAGAAAGTTCATATATGTAACTTAATATTGGAAATAGAAACTCATATGAAGCCATCCAAATAAGGAAATAAGTCACAATACATTCCCAAAAGAGGCAACTAAACGTACACGTGTAGGGGAGCCCACTAAGGGTGCCACTTTACATGGGCCAAATGACGGTCATACCATAGGCTCAAATGCCATATGTAGCCTAAAACCTATGTATGGAACTTAATATTGGGAACAGTAAACCATAACCAACTATCCCAATAAGGAAATAAGTTGTAATATATGCTTAAAAAGGGCAACTAAGCATGCACGTGCAAAGAGCAAAAATGTAATATCAACAGTTTACCCCTTGATTAAAATCATCCTAGAACAACATAATCAAAAGTTGATAAGATGAAACCTAATCACAACACGTGTTTTCACCCAAAGTTAGGAACAATACCTGATTGATGCTCAAGCTGAGGCTCATGACTCCGCTGGGGAAAAGGATATGATCCACTAAGGATAATACATTGAAGATACTCATGTTGAGGTTTGCTACTCCATTGGGAAAATATGGTAATTCATGGGGGAGAACTTAACCAAAGTTCTCATGTTAAGGCTTGAAAGGTGCTTATACTAAGACTTATGACTCCATGGGGGAAATAGCTCAATTAGAGTGCTTATGGTAAGGCTTGCAACTTCACTAGGAAGAAGACATTGTGATGCTCATATTGAGGCTTGTGACTCCATTAGGGAGGAAGATCTAATCCACTGAGGATAACTCAGTTAGGAGGCTCATGCTGAGGTTTGCAACCCTACTGAGGAAAAGGATGAAATCCACTAGGGATATCAAGACTTATGCCCCCATGCCAATACTGGGAGCTCGATGCTCGGGTTGGATGATCAAAGTTGATCATACGATACTCATATTGAGGCTTGTAAGTCCATAGAAAATCCAAAGTGACTCTATGAGGATATCGAGACTTAAAATCCAATACTATCACTAGAAGCCCGATGCTCAAGCAAAGTAACTAATCAATATGATATGTTCATGCTAAAGCTTACAACACAATTGTACCACTAGGAGCTTGATTCTCAGGTAGAATGGTCAATGCTGATTAGTGGTGCTTATGCTGAGGCTTGCAACCCAATTCTGTCATTAGGGCCCAGTGATTGGGCTAAATGATCAAGGTTGATCGATGGTCATCTATAGAACTAATGGCTTTACTGCAATGCTTGAAAAGCACCTAAAATCTAAGTTTAGATGCCTACTGCCAAGATTTAAGCATCAAAAGCTTGATTCCATGATCGTTGTTGGATTGGGTGGTCAACTGTGGAACTTAGGTGATCAACTACCAAATCAAGGTTGAATAACTGCTAGTTCTAAGGTGATGAACTATTGGATTAATGCTTGTACCATTAAATATATATCAGATAGCTCCAAAATAGCATTTGGGACCCACTACTAGAATTTGACACTTTCTAGTCAATGGCTTGACCACTGGTCATTTGCAGGACCAATGGCTTTGCTATGAGGCTTAAAAATCACCTGAAATCTAAGTTCAGATGTCTACTGCTAGGGTTTAAGAATCAAATGCTTGATCCCATGATTGTTACTGGATCATATGGTCAATTGTGGAACCTAAGTGATCAACTCTCGGATCAAGGTCGAACAATTATTGGTTCTAAGGTGATCAACTATCGGATTACTACTCATGCCATCAAATATATGTCTAATGTCTCCAAGAATATTACCTGAAACCCATTGTCGATAGTTTGACACTTTATGGTCAATAATTTAACCAGTAGTCAATAGTTTGACTAAAAATTGATAATCTGTAGGATCAATTTTCCTGTTTATATTAGACATATAAAAGCAAGTTATTAATGAAATTGCAATTAAACTAGTTTACAAAAAATACATGGATTTTTAAGTATTAGTCTGCTAGATTTTGATCAATTTTATGGATTTTTCCAGATGTTATGGGTCATGAAAATTAGACTCACTATTGAAATGATCTCTGAAATTATGAAATTTTCATAGCAATTTGAATTCAATGGGTGCATCTTCATAGGAGTGTGGTGTGCATTGGTAGAGCTCCCCCGTGGCTAATGCATGTTAACACTTTTTATATTGTACGGAGCACGTTCTACTACAGGCTATCATAGATGCTTAGAGTTTATACAACTCTATTCAGGATTTAGAAGTTTAGGTTCTTAACAATTTATCTTGGGATCAAGTAAGAAGAAGACAATTTTGTTAGCATATAATTAAATGGAACTAGTTTAGAATATACCTTGGTCAATTTGGATGAGTACAGATCCATCCTAAACCATGGTAGGACATGCAACTTCCTCAATATGTAAAGGCATTGGCATGTAAAGATGAGCAACATATGCTAATCAAGTGCCCAAAGCATCACCTCTTCTACTTGGGGTCATTAATTAACATTAGGGGCTAGCTAGTTGACCGGAGCCTACTATGCCTCCTTGGATGATGTTCTAGTCATCCTTTATTTAAGCATGACTGCTAGGGCCTATGGAGCTGTCTATCCATAGAGAGTAGAGTGCTAGGGCTAGCAGATCTGGAGGTTTACCTACTGCATCAAGTGGAGGGAGAGGATCCTATGGTTCCACTACCGTTGGGAGTTCTAGAGGGAGAGATACTTCTAAAAGGGTGTAGAGTAGATTATCTAAGGTGACACCAAAGGCTGAGGTAGTGAGTCTTGAGGTGCCTTTGGGTTTTAGATTCCTTCAAGGCCTTGTTGATGGGCAACTTATGATGACTTGTGCAAGAGCTTCATGATGATATGACAAATGTCTCCTTATTGTTAATTAGGTTATAACAACATCATTATACTAAGATGCTGGAGCTATATGTAAGTACTTGTAACCTATTTTCTGCATGATGTTTATTCATGTATACATGACTTATATGCATGCATGATTACATAATGCAGGGGCGTTATCATGATATGTTTGAGTCATGAGAGGTCTACGTCTGGATCATGAGGCAGATGAAAGCTAACATCACTTGTCTGACTGAGTGCTTGGCATGTCATAACATCACTGTAAAGTCTATGA
>CANYBF010863067.1:0-14310 GCA_948192965.1 Dalechampia spathulata
TTTAACTAGCACTCATGCTATGGGTCGGTTGGACCAATCCGGAACCATCCGGTGGTGACTCCCTTACGACTCTTTCGAGTCCGTATCATTCCCTAAGGGAACCCCTTAGGAAGACTGCACTTTCGCTCCAAGTGTGGTCCCCGATCCGTGACTTTCACAAGCCTTGCTCTGGGCCCCGGCAGAAACCGGCGCTCACACATATATAATGTTGTCTATATGTCTCTGTACCTGACACACTAATTATATGTTTTTTCAGATAATTTGGGAGCCCTATCAACAGGACATTATGGATGCTCTAGCTCCTCAATTCTTACAAGGCCAACACATTTAGAGGTCAATTGTTTTAATATTATGTATTCATATAGTTGAGTGACACTAACCTGATAGGATCCTCCATCAATTTAGACTAATGTAGTCCATTCCTCATCCACCCTTAAAGATTGAAGATTTACATCAATCTGACTTGCATAGTACATGTGTCAATTGGGTGGAACGACATTTAAGATGGATAACATTATGAGATAATTGTGTCCAAAGAATTGTTCAAGCTCCTCTTGCTTCTCTACATATGTATTACCATTATGAATATATAGAATAGTGCCGTCAAGTTACAAGAAAGTAGATCTCCCCTAGGGGTGCACAATTTAGAGCTTCAATAAACATCTAATCCTATAACTCTTATAGCTCTAATCGAATGTTATACATCTCATTTACTTATTTTACATTATGATTTATGTAGGCTAACACCCTCAAACATATCTCATTAAGTTCTTGATTGCAATTAGCTTAATAACTTGGTCGTAGTGGTCAAGCAGCCTTACGAGAACAACATTGTCTAACAACAATGTCACCTTTTCAATCAACCCCTAAATCAGTTAACTATCCTTATCCTGTTGATGATGACTTAGTAAGATCTACATCTTCACATCCTTCATAATGTACCAATCAACATAATCATCGACATCAAGATGTCCCAATTCCATCAACTACATCTTGTCATCCTATTCCTATCATATCCACACTCATATAACATTCCTGTGTGCATGCATTTTACGAGTACGTCATAGTGAATGATTGATTAAATCATGAAATGCATAAATAAGATATAATGCATGTTTTAACTTGATGAATATGATATAAAGTGCTTTATGAATAAAGGAATTCCATATCATAGGGAATTCATAGAGAAAACAATAAAGAAAAGATGAAAGGAGGTTTATAAAAGAGAATAAATAGGTTTAAGTCTTTATAAGTGAAGAACTTATGAAAAACACATTTGGTACGGGCGTACGGGTTTGCATATGAGCGTACCATTAATTATGTTTAGGGCAGTAGCTTTTATATGGGTGTACCAAATAGGTGGTAAAACTGTATAATCGCTTCGGTGTAAAATTTGTATTGAAGATTCTTAGATCATAAGGGTGTACCAATTGGTAGTACGGTCATACCATTACTTCGATGTAAATTAGTATTGGAGTTTTTAGTTCGGTACAAGCGTACGTGATACCGTATGGTCATACATAACTTGAAATTGGAATTTTAAAAGAGCAAAATTAGGTTAGTTTCTATTATTTTTCCTATCATAACACAAACAACCTTTACTTTCTTTTCTTTTCCTTGTGTTTTAAGTTAAAGAAAAGTATGTTTCCAAGGTAAGATTATATGGATTTCAACTTCTATGCTTCTTTTAGATTTAATCAACTATATGTATGTTTTTTTTTCTTATTATTCTTTATGTCTACTTACATGTTTAATAAAAAGGTGATTTTTGTTGGGTTGGTACGTAAATAGCATAATTAGAGTATTTTGTGAGAGACAGAAAAATAAGTTAATGGATTTAATGTTATGATATAATCGAATGAGTTTCTATTTTGATATATGAAATTGGTGTAAATCCATGGCTTGTAACTCTAGAATTTATTATCTTAGTTACTATTGGAAGTATGTCAATTCTAATTAATAATAATTCTAAGACTTGATATGCTTAAAGATTGATAGAAAAGATGATTATAGGTGTTGGTAGATTGATTTCATTGTATTATCTAATTGAGAATATATTGGGTTTTGTTCTTTTAAGGAGAAGAAGCATGTATTTCTTAAGATTGTTAAAAACATGAGTAAACAATGTATTTATAAATTGAAAATGGAGTTTGATAGTGTGTATAGGTATGTAATAGCATAAAAATACCAAAAGATTCAATAATGGCAACAAGTGAGTTATAGTATGAAAGATGAAGATATATATGGATTGCTTAAGATGTTAAGTCATGTACAATTTGTGAGTGACTTTACTGAATGATGTAAAATGGAAATGTTACAGGTTTAAATCACGAAGTTCATACTTCTCCTTCTGCTATTGAAAAGGGCAAAGCGGTAGCAGGTTTGTGTTTTTCACTTTATGGCCTTATCTAAGGTCTTGAAATAATGTCCCTATATTTGAATATTTATGTTATTCATCTTATGACCTCATATAAGGTCTTAAAATGATGATTTATTATCACACCCAGCCCATACCTGGAGCGACATGCTCCTGTAGCATGAACAGTGACTCCCAAGAGAAAGTCGTTGCCCCATACTACAAAGGATACTTTGTAAACACGTCGTATGGGGACACGTCCCTGTATATGGTGTGGACAGTAAACCAATAACCCTGGACATTCATTCATGCATTCACCATGCCAAGTAATAAACCAAAATCTATATGTCATTTAATAATAATAACTGTGTATGGCAACATCAATACCCAGTCTATATATACATCATATACACCAAAATATGGGACAACTATTGCCTCTACGACTACAAAGCTACAAGCAAAAGAAACCGGAGTGTGCTTCAAAGTCCAGTACCACTTCAAGATCCATCTATCTCTGCTAACGACCTCTATTCCTTCTTTGCTCGCTCGCCCGAGGGCTCCGAACCTACGTTCATCAAATGACAAACGCTGAGATAATCTCAGTGGTGCTAGAGAACATACATAAACAAACGTATAAAGCCATAAGCCAGTTCAGCAATCGCATAGGAATCACATAACCTCATAGTAGCTACAAATAGCATAGCAACATCATTAGAGCATACGTTTCTCAAGCATGCAGTATGAATGCAACTATGCATGCATTCTTCCTCATTCTCATTTTTCCATTCACTCTTAGTTTTCAAGATTTATGCACAATTCTTTTACACATACTGGGTCCCGATAGGTACCGGTACTCATCTCCCGAAGGAGGTCACATATTTATACGGTGCTCTGCGCCTTTTTCCCTACGGTAGGTCTCAAGACTCATCTCCCTTTTGGGAGGTTATCCATCTAAACGATTCCTAAAAGGAATCCTATAATCATTAGTTGACCCAGTATGCCTAGAGCTGAGCTCTGCCCTCATTACTCATTTCCTTTTCTCTCTTTTCCATCCTTCCTTCATCACCATGCATGTCATAAATACCGCACATGCAGTTAGGCTTCATCCATAGTAGAGTACACATTCATGCTCTTATAAAGCAAGAAAAAGCATCAAGTTAAAGCATATCAAATATAATTATCCACAGATCACACCAACCAATAGAATATCAACATGAAGCCTCATACTTAGCCTTTACTTAAGTCTCAAGGCATAGCAATGAGCCAAACATACCGAAAACATAAAACTAGCACAAACCTGAAATCAAAACACGTCTAAAGGAGGCTTGTAATCTCGCCTCTAATGATCACTAAACTTAACTTCTAGTCCCTACTCTTCACAAGCCACTAATCACTCTTTTCCCAGCTGCTAATAAGAGTTTAAGAGGGTTTAGAAAGGTTTAGAACTGATAAGAAATGAAAGAACCCTTAATACTTATCCTTTAACTCGTCAAACGTAAGTCGCGTACGGCCGTACGGATCATGGTACGCCCGTACCGAACTAAAACTTCTAATGCACACAATTTCCTGTGAGGGATGGTACACCCGTACGTCCACATTCCATCTAAAAAACCCAAATTCCTATGAGTTTACGTACGGCTGGACCACCCTTTGGTACATCCGTACGGTCACTCCCCGGTTGGTACACCCATACGAAATTCCGTACACCCGTACCACTACTTAAAATCAGACTAAGACTAAATCAAAGCCTATTCCCTCACAATGCCTGTACTAAAACCAATACCACACCGAATAACATTTCCAATACGCCCCTAAACAAACATAATGGTTGCCCCTCATTCAACCAGAAAGACATGCTCCTTAATAAGGCGATAGTAACACCAAGAAAACAGATGTACACACATCTCACTACAAAATACCATCAACACATATGTACACGTACAATTACATACACCAGTTAAATCATCAAACACAGACATAATACAATACCAAGCCTACCATTCATCTAACACATTCACACACATTCATACAAGACTCCTAGGGTCTCTAATGTGGATGTGACAGTTCTCACTTAATTGCTTATGATAGTAACATAGTGAGATTATATTATGAATGGTATAATATGATAATCATTGCTTACGATCATTTAAGCATGAGTTATGCATCATGTCATGAATCATCCATACATAAAGACATATTCATGACATATCATACAGAGGATATAATGGGGAAAAGAAAGTGATAAACAGAGCAATGTTCAAAGAAAGCGTACTGGGTCATACAGTTATTATCGATTCCTTTGATGGAATCATACAATATAGGTTCTTATTATGAACCATAGAGAAATGTTATGTTCATATAGGAACTATAGAATGATATAGTACCAATGCATAGAGATTGGACCCAGTACGGGATTGTATACAATCATACAGAAAAGAAATGAAATGTTACAGGAAAATCAGAGGGAGAATGCAAAGTATGAATGCATTCTCACAAATATGCATCATCATTCATATATCATGAAAGTATAATGGAGGGAATGAAGAATGCATTACAAATATGTTTATATAGAGATATACATAGAGTAAGGAT
Organism: Dalechampia spathulata; assembly: GCA_948192965.1. Taxonomy (NCBI): domain Eukaryota; kingdom Viridiplantae; phylum Streptophyta; class Magnoliopsida; order Malpighiales; family Euphorbiaceae; genus Dalechampia; species Dalechampia spathulata. The sequence goes on from CANYBF010863067.1 coordinate 4,949, forward strand.
TTACAGTATAGTATTTAATACAAGAAAAGTTATAATGGATTCTTCTATGGTATTTACTCTTATCTTTATATAGTATATTATAATTATTGCTTATAATAGCTAATGAGTGATGCAAAATGACATGATATGATACAGTTATACTGCTAAATGTTAGGTTGTAGTGATTTGACTTTAATATGATATTTATGATACGCGTTCATGTCATTTACTCATTTTATAGCACAATTAAGTTTTATACTCAATGTTTATCATTTGATAAATGCAGGACCAAGACCTTCGGGTGATAATTTAGACTAATCAATCTACAGTCATGAGAGACTATGATTGTGACACCCGGGGCTGACGAGGGCAGGGAGTGAACGCCGATGCTAGAAAGAGCATGGATAAGGAGCGGCTCCTGGCAGGCTTCTAGGCAGAGGGGCACATGAATGAACTGATCCCACACTCGAAGAAGAGGGATCTTGAGACTATGTAAGGATGGGGTTGCATAGTTGAGTGATTTCAAGATTATACAGGTATGGGACTATACAAACAAGAATAGCTTAAGTGATTAGATAGGTACTATCCATACCAACAAGGTGCACCTACCTTTTCGGTGCTCATTCTATAAGAACTCTAAAGTTAAGTGTGCTTGGCTTAGAGCAATTATAGGATGGGTGTCCTCCTAGGAAGTTTTCTCGGAAAGCATGTGAGTAAGGACAAAGCATGCTGGAAAGGTCTCATGTTGGGTTGTGGAGGTAGTTGTCTAATCAGGCTATTACAGTTTGGTATCAGACCTGGGACCTCTCCTAGTATGGTGTAGTTTTGGGATGAACCAAGTAAAAGCTGGTGAGCATGTGACACTCGAGGCCGATAAGGTCAGGGAGTAAATGCCGGTGCCAGAAAAAGCATGGATAAGGAGCGGATCCTGGCAGGCTTCTAGGCAGAGGGGCACATGAATGAACTAATCTTACACCTAAAGAAGAGGGATCTTGAGACTTTGTAAGGATGGGGTTGCATAGTTGAGTGATTTCAAGATTGTACTGGTATGGGACTGTGCAATCGAGAATAACTTAAGTGATTAAATAGGTATTATTCATACCAACAAGGTGCACCTACCTTTTCAATGCTCATTCCGTAAGAACTCCAAAGTTAAGCGTGCTTGGCTTTGTGGAGGTAGTCGTCTAATCAGGCTGTTATAGTGATTTCTAGAAATCTCACTCTCGAAGCAGTTTGGATCAATGTAATATACTCCTTGATGTCTTGTATATGCAACTTGTTAAATTAACCTTAGTGGTAGTAATACTTGTGTTAAGAATATTTGATGTATGTAATATCGATTCTACCTTATTGTGTAAAAGTAGATAAATGTCTTTAATGAAAGGGATGATAATATGAGTATACATTTTTGATATACGTATAAGATAAAAATAGATGCATACCATTGTATATTGATGTTACCTATGTATTCATGTGTCATTGGATTACAGGTATAGATATAATCTGAAATGATTAAACATATCAATATAATCACACATGGTTTTATAAAAAAAAATTTTGTATAGATCCCTTGTGGAATATATAATGATTTCCTTACTTAGGGGATTATTAACTATTCTACGAGAGCGTGTTGCGCCTGGTTGGGGTGTGACAATTCCACCTCTTATTTCTTTACATAATCAACCCAGACCATTAGAGATATCTTTTGCTTCAAATTTTGGAGTCAACTCATCAACTCCATTTTTCTCTCCATCATCCCAATTTGCATACCTTTTCCATTTGTCCCACCACCATTTTAACTAAGAGAGTCTTCTTCATACATCCCACCATTATTCACCTAATGGTCTACAGGGTCTTTCCTATCAAACCAACCTATTACCCCTACCTTAACCCTTATTTTTATCCATTCATTACCTTAACTTCATAATAACTGAAACCATATCCTGAACACTTTCATTCATCTTATAGTACTCCCTGTGATGCTACCATTCCTATTAATTAAGGAGATGATCAAAATGATCAACCTAATAATGATGACAATAATGATGATCAGCATAATGATGCTGGTAGTATTGTTGGATTTCATCATTTACATGATTCTCACTATATACATATAGATACTGATTGTAGAAATACTAGGAGAAAAATGTGTCTTAGATCAAGAATTAGAATAAGAAATTATGACACCTAAATTTTTTATTTACATATTTAGTAATATCTTCATTTTCTAAAAACTTATTTAATGTAATGATATTTTATCATCCATTGATGTTCTTAAACCTAGTTTAATTTAATGATGTTATTATGATGATCTTTTTTCCATCATTTAAGTTATAACAACTTATTTAATATAAGTATATCTTCATATTCTGAAAACTTATTTAATGAAATTATATTAATTAACATAATATAACGATTATGAAATTTTTTAATAAAATTTATTTAATGAAATTACATTAAGTTATAATAAGTTATTTAATGAAACTTATTTAATGATGTTATTATAATGATCATCATAATAATGATGATAAAAAACAAGTTAATGATAACCATAATAATAATGCTAGAAATAATGATAATTCTTATTGTGAAATTTAAATTATTTAACTAATATATTAATGCTGCTTTTTTTCTTCAAAAATCCAAAATGATTGAACAATTATTGTCTATCTTCTGTGCTACCATCCATCAATGGGGAGATACTTAGTGGAATCAACTTAGCTAATTCAGACTCCATTCTCTAAAGATATTCCACTAAATCTCCATGAACTATGCATTTCTATATACAACAATTCAATTTTGGGATCCAGTACACCATGTGTTTTGGTTTGGGCATGTGGGATTATGTCCACTTTACAAGGAGTTTGTTGTTATCCTCAAAGTTTCATGCAATATGAATGAAATGCTAACTATATCACTTCATGTTTGTCAAGTTATTTCATATCTCATCAAGGCATTTGACGTCAATCTTACTATAATGACTTCATTGTTGACCATAAAGGGGTCTATAAATATTACCAAAATCTTTTAGCTCTATAACCATAAGTTATCAACCTCTCCAACCTCCCTTTCATAGCTTAGAGTTGTTACTTTTGTTAGGACAGTTCTTATTCGTCAACCTATCTGGTAATGGGGATCTTATGTTGGGATTGATTATGGATCAAATGGAGTAAGGTCAAACCCCTTTTCCTATGATCATAACAGAGATGATCCTCATACTTGATAGAGTTAAGCTAAGATAGTCTGACCACTTTAATGGTAGTTTCCGATTGCTCTAGGTATATCATCTAACCTGCCTTTACATGTTTTTTTACTTATCACACATTTCTTATTTTTAGATAGCCACTTTTACAACATTCTCAATTCATCTCATTTATTTTTTTCTTTTTTTTAATTAAATTACTAGATTTGGCTTCATAAAAAGTTAGGAATCTTGCCATCATCAAAAGGTGATTCATAAAGATATCATCCTCAAACATATATGAGGAGAGGTTACACATTCCTTGAGATAAAGATGTTCACATTAGATGCTTAGGTCGAATGGATATGAACCATCTGAAAGAGTACTATCTGATGGACTTTTTCATGGTGGCATATTTAGCATATGACAATAAGAACATATATTGATTGCATCCCGTTGGCTAGATTGAGAGCTCTCGCAAACTATTGTCCTGCCAGAGTTTATTGTTAATATGACTATTAACAGACTATAACTTATTCTCTACCAGAATTCTCTAGACAACGATTGTTCAACTACTTTCTAAAGCATGTTGAGCTTACCTGACCATAATATCATATCGTGCCAGTACAGATTCCTGCAGCTAGATTTTCTATAGATGATGAATACATGCAATAAGTCTTGCATCACATTATAAATTTATGATATGCATTGAGTTATGAATATAATTGCAATGTGATTACATATTAAACTGATATTACTTACTTTTAATCACTAGCTTCAAAATATTAAAATTACCACATGGTTTCAATGGTCATTGTACCAATCATCTTGATATAAATTCATACATATCATATAAATAATAATAATAAATATTATTTACAAATAATAATACCAAATAAATAATACTTACAAACAAATAACAACAGCAACAACAACATCAACAAAACAATAATGATTACAAGTATTAATAATAACATTAATATCAATAATAAAACTATTGCCAATCATTTTTTTCATAATAACACTAATCATTACTAATTAATTACATAAATCATAATTCTATTTAAAACTACTAATAATATATATTTGGTAATAATTATTATTATTCACATTAATAATTAAATCAATAAATAATAATTATAATAATTAGTACTGATGATTATAAGTATTAATAGTATTAATAATACACAATACTAACATTACACAAAAATTAAAATTATAAATAATTATATCCAATTTTTTACAACATAATATTACCTATACATATTTTTTAAACAATAACTATATCAATGCTAATAATAAAAACTGTTAATAAACAATAAGTACATAAATAACAATTATACTTACAATTACTAATAATATATAAATTATAGTAATAAATATTAATCATTATATTTATTACATAAATAAATAACAATTATAATTCTAAGTACTAATAATAATAATAATAATATATCACAATAACAATTATAATTAATACTAATACCAATATCAATTTTTCATACAAATAATATTTACAAACAATTATTTTTAAAATAATATTCACAATATTTACATTTATAAAATAATAACAATAATAATCCACATGTTACCTTTAAATAATAAGTACAACACTCATACTAATAATAAAAATACTACAAATCATTTATTAATAATACTAATCATTGTTGATAATAATTATTAAAACTACTAATACTACATAAATCATAATGATTATTTTCATTCATAATAATAACAATATTTTATTATAATAATAATAATTATTATTATTATTATAATATTAATATTATTCCATATAATATAATAATATAATAATATAATAATATTGTTATATAATATAATTATAATAATGTTATATAATATAATTATAATAATAATAATGATTTTATTATTATTACTAATATTACTTATTATTCATATTAATAATAATTAATGTTAATATTATTAAATTTAATAATCTTTAATATTAACAATACTTATTATTATTATTATTATTATTATTATTATTATTATTATTATTATTATTATCAATACTAATAATAATTACATTATTACTAACAATAATTACATTATTACTAACAATAATTACATTATTATTATTATTATTATTATTATTATTATTATTATTATTATTATTATTATCATTATTATCAACCATCAATTTAATAATTATTACGTTCTCAATTCAATAATTTTTGTCTAATAATTATACCTACTCATTTTTTAATCATTACATTATAATTATACCATTTTTATTAATAATATTCTAAATAAAATTAATAATTACTAAATTATAAAATAAAATAAAATAATAATAAAATAATAATTACTAAATCATTAGTAAATTATTATTTTAATTATAATAATAAATTTATGTTTTTTCTGCCTTGGAATGTAGGATAAGTACTTAGTCGTCGATATAACCGGCAACCACAACCTTACTACGCCACTTGGCATGTCACAGCCATAAAAAGGGGCTAGAAGAATATGTATATAAATTCTTAAGAAATAAACTAATAGCATAAATGTAAATTTTAAGAACTTTAGATTTAAGCTTATCTTAAGTTACATAAGCATAATCGAGTCAATCACAGAGACTAAATATAACGTATTCGGGACAAGGAATATAGTAGAATGAAATAACATTCGGAATAGAAACTAAGTTTAATATATGAATTAAAAATATTAAAGTTAAATATGCTTAAATGGGGAGGATGGGTGACCTCCCTGAGAAACGTGCAATTTTCAATCGCGTAAGCTATTTTAGACGATTTAAGCTGTGGAATCTTATATGAAGTAAATCGGGGATTCTATTAAGCTATTTGGAAGTGTTCGGGATTGAAATATAGTTAAGTATACTGAATAGGATATATTTAGTATTATTAGGATTGCTTAAGGGTAAAGTTAGAATTTTGAAAAATTGGTAAGGACAATCTTGGAAATTCTAATTTTAGGGATTAAATTGCTAATAATGAAATTTGAGGGACTTAATTATAATATTTAAAAGTTATGGAAGGACCTATTTGGTAAAATTGAAAGTTTAGGGGTTAAATTGTAGGTCCTTTAAAATTTAAGGACTATAGTGATATTTTTACCAATTTAAGTTATGACTTATCTTATTAAAAGACTTATATTGATAAAATTAAATAGAAAATCAAGAAAAGAAGGAGAGAAAGTCAAAATATAAAGGTGGAAGGAGAAAGGAAGAAGAAAATCATTTTCCAAGTAATTTCTTAACCATTTTTCATGATTTTTTTTAAAGAAATTGATAGAAGAAGTTGTAGTTTTTAATCCTCTATCTATTGATATATATTTTATCTTGGAAAAATTTGGAATTAAGTTAGTGGAAGTAAAAGATGAATTAGGGATTTTTGGGAATTTTTGAGTTAAGGTTGAGTTAAGTTAATTTAATGATGGGTAATGAAAGAATAACATGTATTTACAATGAATGAAGCTTTATATTGAATTAAAATGATGTAAAATATCTTGTACAAGGAGAGGAAGATTCGATCAAGCATAGAAGGATGATGAATATATGTTTTAGGTTGATTAAATGCATGAAAATGAAAGATAATATGATAGAATTAATGATTTTGATAAGAAATGTGAAAGCATGTCACACCCGGCCCATACCCAGGATGACATGCTCCCGTAGCACAAACAGCGGCCCCCGCGAGAGAAGACCGTTGCCTATACCACAAAGGATGCATCGTGAACCGTCGTATGGGGACATACCTTTAAGCTTGATGGTGGTACTATGCAAATAGCGTGATGTGGCTATGGAAAACCTAGATTGCTTGGCACGCATACAAATAATGCACATAACCGAAAGTTTTGGAATTCTAACTATATATATATATAAGTTCGTAGGGTTTATTACATATATGTACATGCATACAATAACCACCAAAAGCTGTACATCTACTGCCTCACTAAACTACACAACAAAAAGGATTGGAGTGTGCCAGGAGCCCCATACCACTTCGAGATCTGCTTATCTCTACCGACGACCTCTACTCCTTCTCTACTCGCTCACCCGAGGGCTCTGAACCTACGTTCATCAAATGACAAACACTGAGATAAACTCAGTGGTGCTAGTAGACATGAATAAAGCATCATACAAAATATGGTCAACTCATTCATCACGTATCAACATCGTGTAACAGATAACCTAACGATATTAACATAGCATGCATTCAAGTATCATACATTAAGAATGCAAGTATGCATGTTTCCTTCTCCTCCTCGTCTCTCATTCACTATGATTTTCCTGTATTTGTGCACATTCCTTTCATACATACTGGGTCCCTGTAGGTACCGGTACTCATCTCCTGAAGGAGGATTACGTCACTGTAGGGCGCTCTGCACCCAAATCCTACTGTAGGTCTTGAGACTCATCTCCCTTCCCGGGAGGTTACTTATCTAATGATTCCTGAAGGAATCCCATAATCATTATTTGACCCAGTATGCCCAGAGCTGAGCTCTGCCCTCAACCCTCATTTACTTTTCTCTCCTTCACCTTCATTCATCATCACTATGCATGTTATGGATACATCCAAGTAAATAAGTTCCATAGCATAAGAGTCTTCACTTTCATTCTATTTAAATTACCAGAGCAATATCAATCCATGTATACTAAATGCAAACATCAACATATTACGATAGAACAATAACATGTAGATCATAAATATTATGCCTATACTTTCCTTGCGTCTTAAGGTGAAGAATAAACCAAGACATGGTCATGAAAGACAAAGCTAGCACAAACCTGCCAATCAAACTACTCCTGGTGTAGGCCTGTAATCCTATCTCTACTAGTCTCTAGCTTCAATCTCTTGTTTCCACACCTTTTAGATGCTTAGGAACTCTAACCGAAATGTTTGACAGGGTATAGGAGGGTTTTAGCATAAGAAAAGGGGTAGGAACTAAAGAAAAATGTTAAGTCATAACCCTTAAAATGTCAAACTTAAGTCGCATACGACCGTACCACAATCCGTACGCCCGTACCAAATTAAAGCTTCTGATGCACATAATTCCTGCGAGGGACGATACACCCGTACCCTGTTCGGTATGCCCGTACGTCCACCAATTTTCTGACAAACCTAAATTCCTGCTAGTTTGCGTTCGGCCGTACCACCCTTCAGTACGCCCGTACGAACTCCAGGAACTAAAAACCCTGTACTTCCCCTGTTTAGTACACCCGTACGGTAATCCCGTACGCCTGTACCACTACCCCAAGTTCAACCTATGTCTCCTCTACTAGGAACCTATATCAGTCTCCATCTCAAACTACACTTACAACTCTTCCAATATCTATATGCACCTAAACACATAGGATAGTCATCCCTCATCCAACAGAGAAGATACGCTCTCGATAAGGCGATGACAACACAAGCAAAACAAGTAAATACATACATAAATATCCATACAAAACTCTCAATACATCCATACAAAATCCATACATGTCAAGGACTAATGAAATCCTACCATTCATCTACACATACACACACAAGTGTACAAGACTCCTAGGGTCTCTACTGTGGGTGTAACAAAGCATTTAAGTGCAATGGTAAGAATAATCAATAACCTATTCGACCAAAGAAGGAATGGTATGAAGGTGTTGAGTTTAATATGAAATGAATGTACATTAATGTGAATTAAGACGGAAAATAATGGTTTAAGGTGTTAGAAGTGAATAAAATCAAAGAAAATCAATGAGTCTGAAGATAGGGATATATGGTTATTTTTTATCCATGAAATAATTATTGTGATTGAATGTGTGTAATGATGGAAATGTGTTATAATGATTGTAAATGTATGAGATTTGATGAATAGAGTGTAACCTTTTAGGTGGATTGGATATTAAATGTGAAAATTATTATATATGGTGTATAAATGTTGAGAATTGTGTACTCTATTGTGTATTATGATGGATGTTGATTTGGAGTTATGGAAATGATGTTTTGGAGGAAGGGAATTGTGTTTTCTGTAGGTGGATTTATAGATTTGGAGGAAGGGACTTGTGTTTTCTATAGGTGGATTTATAGATTTGGAAGATTTAATTTTGGGGATATCTGAATTACAAATGGAACTCTACCAGATTTTTATCAGAATTCTGTAATTTGGAAGAAAATTCTAATGAAATATGAAAGAGGTGTTATGTTACGCCAGCACCTAGGACCCTAGGAGTTTGTATGTCTAC
>CANYBF010863087.1:0-12419 GCA_948192965.1 Dalechampia spathulata
AATTTTGTACTTTTGGGAAAAGTTGTAAAAATACTTATGGAAATTAACCTAAGACTTTATGGACTTAATTTTCAATATTTAGAAGTTCATAAAGTTCAAGTTGGGCTATTGAGAGTTGGGCTATGACAAGGCAAGTGACAGTCACATGCCATATTAGTCATAGATGGGCCCAGGCCTGACTTAAGTTGAAAGGGTTTCAGCTTAACCTAATTTTGGAGTATAAATATATTGTTATGACTCAAAATTAGGTTAAGCCACTCTATTTTCTTCCTTTGGTGGAACACACCTCCTTCTGGGGAAAGAAAGAATTCGGCCTTCACAAGATCAATTGTGAGGAAGAAGAAAATACCATAAGTTTTCTTCTTTTCTTTGCTAGTTCACAGGAAAGGAGATAGAAGCAATCGTTGCTTGCTTGGATTCCTTTATTTGCATGTGGATACTATTGGAGGCTACCTATTTTGGTGGTTTTTGGTTTGCTACAACCATAAATGGCATAGACGTCAAGAACGAAGGAGAACTGCATTGAAAAGTAAGAGTTACTATTCTTATGCCATATCTAATCTCTAATTAAGTATTCTTGTGTTTTGATGCAAAGATCCGTTCTTGGTTTGGTATTTGAAATAAAAATTTTAAATTTTTTCCACTGCTTAATAACATAGCAAACCAACACATCATACATTTTCACATAGCATACATAACCAACACAATCAAGAATCCCACCTTATTCCTTAACCATCAATCAAATAAGCTTCAACATATCTATATACAAGTACATATAAATCCTATCATTCATCTATCAATACACATACAATAATGCAACACAACTAGGGTCACAAATGTGGATGTGACATTGATAAAGTATAATTTTTGATCTAAAGGTTGCTATATGATAATTATTAAATCATAAAAATTATAAAAACCTAAAGAGCATGTTGGTTTGATGTACCAATATAGATGATATTTTTTATTAGAATTGCAATTAATTATTCAGATATGTGTAGTTGATGGTGATTTATATACACATTAATTCATGCTTAATAATTATAATATTATGAAATTAAATAGATAGGTAAATTTTAAGGTTGGTTAAATACAACTAGACCAACATGGAAATGTCAATAGTTAACTAAGGTGTTATATGCATATTAATTTATGATATATCATGATAATGAAATATCGATATTAATTTGGAGAATGTTCATACAATGATGATTGAGAAAAGAGATGTATTTTGACATATCAAATCAATATTGAAGAGGAATATATCATGGATAATATAAATTTCATATGTTGGGTTAGTTGAGATATCCAGTCATTTTCTTAGTAATTAGCCATAAGTGAGATATTTGGTCCTTGTTAAAAGTTAGGTTGAGTTATCTGGTCTCTAACCATTATAAAATATATCCATAAATAAAATATATGCTCTTTAAAGTTATATGGTCTCTAACAACTATAGAACTATGAATGATAGATTCATAATCAGAAAAAGAAGAATAATTTTATAATTATAATGCATGAATATATGCATATGATGGTACAAATGATATAGTGATAAAGAAAGAAGGGAAAATTAAATGGAGATACACATTACTTGCATTACATAATTGCATTATGATATACAATTGATATTATAATGATGATTTTGTATCAAATAAATATCTAATCAAGCATAATTATCTAAGTTTATAGTGTAGTAAATGAACACATACATATGATATCTAATTGTATATTATACGAGGACATGGTATTTACAATGATCATGTCCTATAAAATAGAATACAATCAATGAAGGTTCATAATAGCAAATAATATATCAACTCTAGTTATTATGTTGTTTACATGTTATAATGATTATTTGCATCATATTTATACGTTTAAGCACCATTGAGTTTTATATTCAATGTTTATCATTTGATGAATGTAGGGTAGCATCACTGGGGTAAAGAGAGAGATTGGTTAGTTATCAGTATATGATATTTTATAGTATAAAGGTTCAATACTTAACATGCTCTAGTAGATTTTATGTTATGTATGCAAATGTATATAGATAATATAAAGGCAATAATGTATAATCATTAGTTTTAAGTGAAAATGTATACATGTAAAGAATTGTAAATACTAAAAATAACTATTGATAGTGGAATCCATTATGTATTAGTATGTTTCCATAAATGATGTGTATGTTGGATTGAAATATAGATGACATGTCACGGCTAAAGATATTTGTATATCTTTATTTCAATCCAATATACACATCATACTATACCCAACCTCCTATCATTTATGTTATATGTATCCTTTATTCAATTGCATGTGTTATTTAGATTAGAATGCCTAGAAATGAATGAGTTCATAAAAGCATTTTGGGAATAAAGATTATTGTACATAAAACATCAAGTTTAGGGCATGATCTAGCATGTTTGATCATGTATTGAGTTGACAGTAATCCATACTCAAACCTAAATGAGATAATAGATGGTGAAAGGAGTTAATGGTAGCGATATCTGATATGGAAGGGTTATAATCAAACTAATAACCTCTTAAAATTTAGGTAGTTATGACGTATGACTAGACACCACTCATGATTTACATATAATGTTATTAAATGAGATTTAATAATATTATAATATATTGCCAACATATTAAGAACCCAAAAGGTCACATACAAAAGTTAGGGGATCAAAAATGAAGAGAATGGATGTTAATTCAATATGAGATATTATTTCAAGGTTAAAAGTTAACTTAAAATTTTCATGTTTATTAGATAGAGCATGAAAAGAGCTTTGATTTGATACTAAGATCATGCAATTCTAACAAGTAAGCCTTTAAATATGCATGATATAAGTTTGTATCTATCGTGCATATGCATGTGTCACATGAATTGCATATGCATGACTTGACTAAAGGAAGATGGTCATGTGATAGTCATAATCCTTATTAGAGTTTGGGATATGTTAGACACATCATATGTTGACTAGATTAAGCCAACTTATGTATCAAGATACATAAGTTATCTAGTCAACCCTAGTGCCATCTAAGTCCTATTAGGTTAATTAAAATATGATTTTAAGTTTATAGAAATATAACTCTTTGCCTCCTTCTTTGTTAAATTCTTTTAGAAAAAAGAACAAGAAAATTTGAATCAAGCAGAAGTAAGAGGATTTGATTCTTCAAGAGCTAGTTCATTGGATTCCATTTAAGACTTTCTCTTATACCTTTCTCTTCTATTTTTTTTATTTCTACTAGTCTTTAAAATAAATATTTGTAATTTTGATTACTAATTTGATTCTTTACTTGTGTGGATAGTTTGGAGATCCTCTATGTTGGGAATTAGAAAAGTTTGCTACAACTTTTTTGATGAATAAGATTGAATAAGATTGGCATTCATGTAAATGTTACTAGTCTTATGCCATGACCTCTTTGATGTATTTTAATGTATGGTGATTGCAATGATCCATGAAAATTATGTTTATATAAAAATTTTAACTATTTTCATTGCCTACCAATCATGTTTTTCATCAATACGTTTTATGATATACATCCTTTAGCTAAATAACATTTGTCATTTCCTAAAAGTATCATTACAATAAAAGCTATTTTTGAATTAATACATATTGATCTTTGGGATCCACATTCTTTTCAATCTATATGAGGAGTTGCATATATACTTACAATTATTGACAATTTCTCTAAATACATAGAGACATTTCTTTTCAAAGAAAAGTTTAATGTTCATATAAGATTATAGCATTTTATTGCATACATTCAAACTTAATTTAATAAATCAATAAAAATAATTTGGTTAGATAATGTCATAAAATTTGTTAATAATTCTTATCAAACACTTTTTCAAGAAAATGAACCATACACCAAAAATGGAGTTTAAAAAGAAAGCATAAACATTTATTGCAAATAGGAAGAGTTTTTGTCACACCCAGCCCATACCTGGAGTAACATGCTCCCGTAGCATAAACAATGAGGCTCCGTAAGGAAAATGTCACTTACACTATAAGGGATATCTGCATACATACAGTCTATCGTAAATCATATGGGTACAAGTCATTGCATTTAGTGGTGAGAAAGGGGGGTCATAGCATGATGTATGATAATGATCATTACTTAACCCTAGATACCCGTTAATTCATTCAAACAATTAAGATTGGCAACAACGTTGATATATTTACATAATATTAAGGTCATACATTGTAGTTCATCATAATTACATATATACCCTTTTAAAAGTGTCACCACTAAAACACAATTATAACTACTGCCTTTATGATCAATAAAGAATTACAATAATAAAACAATAGGAGCATGCTATTGACGACCAATACCGCTTTGAGAATGAGATTTCTCTGCTGATGTCGAAGATCACTACTCTTTATGCTCTACCGGATGCTCTCCCAAAGACTCAGTACCTACGCTCATCAAATGATAAATGCTGAGTATAAAACTCTTATTTTCCTGGATAATTGTGCATAATTCTCCCACATACTAAGTCCCTATAAGTACCAGTACTCATCTCTTAAAGGAGGGCATTTACTATGTGGTTCTACAAACCCATTTCTTTACTGTAGGTCTCGAGACTCATCTCCTGTAAGAGGGCATTAAACTATATGATTCCTCGAGGGAATCTATCATCTGTATAACCCAGTATGTCCAGAGCATAAGCTCTACTATCATCTCTCTCTTTTCCTTTCTTTTTCCTCTCATACACCCCCATAAATGCCATGAATGTCTTCATATATGTAGAACACATATCATGCTAAATAAATGATGCTTTCAAAGATGTATACCAAATTCATCATGAAAAAACATTGAAAACATATAGTTAGTGAACATAACGCATCACTTCCAAACCTTACGTAGGTCCCAAAGTGAAGCAAGAAGCAAAACAACACAACTAGCACAAACCTGGAACAATACGACACCTAGTGTATGCCCGTAGTTTGGTTGCTAAACTTCCTCTTCAAGATCTTATACCCCTCTAGCAAGAAACAACTCTAAACTCTATTTTTCTAAGGGTTTTAGGAAAGATTAGGATAAAGAAAAGTGAGAAAAGCTAATGTTTATCCATTGAAAAGTCAAACTTAAGTTGCGTACGGCTGTACCAAATTCGATACACCCGCACTAATGACATTTATGGATACCCTGTTTTCCTGCAAGCATCGGTATGCCCGTACCTCCATTTTGTATGCCCGTACCGCCTTAATCTTCCTAACAAGCTAAATTTCCTGCGAGCATTGGTACAGCCATACAATATGGTGGTACACTCGTACAGTGTTCATAAACATAATGCCTCTCTTCCCTCATAACCCGCATGCCCATGCGATAACCCGTACGCCTGTACCACTCTTATTTTCAAAACATGCCCTTTAAACTTTCTCCCAAGGTACCTAATCCAACATCCAATCATAACACATAACCATAACATCTAAAATACCAATCCTCTCTCCTCATAATACATTTAACATTCTGTCATGGCATTCATACGTCATGTATTTTCAACAAAATCAAGAAGCAAAATCTTATAACATAATTAACATTCAAACCAAGAAATTATCATTCCAATTCATACATCAAACATACTCAGATACTTATATGATTCCACTGCATGCACACTCATCACAATTATCATGCACTATACATATCTATCATTCATCCATCGGTTTGCATACAATAGTGCAACACATAAATAGTATCACTAATGAAGGTGTGACAACTCTCTCCCCCTAAAAGAAGTTTCATCCAGAAATTCTAACCTGGACTACTAGGGAATAGGTGAGGATACTACTCCCTCATAATTGACTCTCGTTCCTAAGTGGCATCTTGTCCCGTATGGTGATTCCATAATACCTTCATTAATGGAATTTGTTTATTCCTTAACTATTTAGTCTCCCTGGCCAAAATCTGAATCGGCTATTCATTGTATGCTAGATCGGGTTGGATCTCAATAGATTCCACTGGTATCACATGCGATGGGTCTGATCTATACCTTCTCAATATTGAGACATGAAATACATTATGAATCTGATCCAATTCTAGTGGTAAGGCTAATCTGTAGGATAACGATCCCACTCTCTCCAATACCTCGTATGGACCAACAAACCGAGGACTCAACTTACACTTCTGATCAAATCTCATAATCCTTTTCCATAAAGACACTTTCAGAAACACTTTATCTCCAACAGTATACTCTATATCTCGTCTCTTAAGATCTACATACAATTTATGCCTATCAGATGCCGTTTTTAACCCGGTCTTTATCAATTATACCTACTCTTTGGCCTGTTGCACTAATTCAGGACCAATTAACTTTCGTTCACCAACCTCATCCCAATGTAATGGTGTCTTACATCTTCTACCATACAATGCTTCATACGGAACCATCTGTATACTAGACTAGTAACTGTTGTTGTAAGTGAACTCAATCAATGATAAATATCTATCCAGTTACCTTCATACTCAAGGATATATACACGTAGCATATCTTCTAAAATCTGTATTACTCTCTCTTATTGGCCATCGGTCTGAGGATGAAAAGCAGTACTAAAATAAACTCTACTACCCAAAGCTCTCTGAAAAGTACATCAAAAATGTGACGTAAATCAAGGATCTCTGTTTGATACAATAGACAATGGAATCTCGTGTAATTGAACAATCTCATCAATATACAATCCTACCAATCTTTCCAAACTATAATCCATACATATAGGTAAGAAGTGAGCTATTTTTGTTAATCTATCTATTATTACCCACACAACATCGTGCTTAGCTTGCATCATCGGTAACCCTATGACAAAGTCCATTATAACACAGTCCTATTTCCATTCCGGTATTGGTAACGGACTAAGTAATCCTGCTAGCACTTGATGTTCCACTTTCACCCCCTGATATATCAAACACTTAGCAATGTAATCTGCTATGTCATTCTTCATAGCAGATTACACTTAGCAATGTAATCCGCTTTCACCCACCAGTAATATCATTTCAGACCTCCAGGGTGATATGAATACATCAAACTGTGAGCTTTATCTAGAATCTATCTTTTCAATTCGTTATCCATAGGAATATACAGTCATACTCCATGTCTCAGATTGCCATCATCATCCAAGGTAAATAGTATAGTTCTACCTATATGTACTTTCTGTAACTACTTCTGATATTCCTCGTCATTCACTACACTCCTCTGAATCTAGTTTGACAATTTTGGTTTCACTTGTAACTGTAACTGTGCTAAAATACAATTAGATTGCATTATCGATGAAGCATTCAACTGTCGCATGTCCCGTACCGGCATCAAAGGTGACTGTTTCAATCCAGCAAACATCTTGCGGTTTAATGCATTTGTGACCGAGTTAGCTTTCCCCGAGTGATAATCAATCACACAATCATAGTCTTTAGTCAACTAAATCCAACGTCACTATCTTAAATTCAATTCCTTCTATGTACCCAGATACTTCAAACTCTTATGATCTGTATACATATAACATAAATCACCATATAAATAATGTCGTTAGATCTTCAGTGCAAAGACATGGCTGCCAATTCCAAATCATGAGTAGGGTAGTTCTTCTCATGCGGTTTCAACTACCTCAAAGTATAAGCAATCACCTTCTGATCTTGCATAGGCACACACCTCAATCCATTGAGCAAAGCAGCATTATAAATCACAAATTCTTTACCTGGTGTAGGTAATGTCAAAACTAGAGCTTGAGTCAAATATTCCTTCAATCTATTAAAGCTTTTCTGACATTCCTCAGCTCGGATAAAAGGAACATCCTTCTGTAGCAGCGTCATCAATGGCATAGCAATCATAGAGAAGCCTTTCACAAATCATCTATTATATCTAGCTAATCCTAGGAAACTATGAACCTCACTGACATTCCGTGGAATCTACCAATTAAGCACGGCTTCTATCTTGCTAGAGTCCACTCTAATACCTTTAGCTAAAATAACATGGCCCAGAAATGCTACCTGTTCCTGGATAATTGTGCACAATTCTCTCACATACTGGGTCCATGTAGGTACCGGTACTCATCTCCCAAAGGAGGGTATTTACTGTGTGGTTTTATGAACCCATTTCTTTACTGTAGGTCTCGAGACTCATCTCCCGTAGGAGGCCAATAAACTGTATGATTCCTCAAGGGAATCCATCATCTGTATAACCCAGTATGTCCAGAGCATAAGCTTCGATATCATCTCTCTCTTTTCCTTTCTTTTTCCTCTCATACACTTCCATAAATGCCATGAATGTCTTCATGCATGTAGAACACATATCATGCTAAATAAATGATGCTTTCAAAGATGTATACCAAACTCATCATGAGAAAACATTGAAAACATATAGTCAATGAACATAAGACATCACTTTTAGAGCTCACTTAGGTCCCAAAGTGAAGCAAGAAGCAAAACAACACAACTAGCATAAACCTGTAACAATACGACACCTAGCATATACCCGTAGTTTGGTTGCTATTTCCTCTTCAAGCTCTTATACCCCTATAGCAAGAAAAACTCTAAACTTGGTTTTTCTAATGGTTTTAGGAAAGATAGGGATAAAGAAAAGTGAGAAAAAGCTAATGTTTATCCATTAAAAAGTCAAACTTAAGTAATGTATGGCCATACCAAATTTGATACGCCCGCACCAAATGATATCTATTGATACCCTATTTTCTTACAAGAATAGGTATGCCCATACCTCCATTTTGTATGCCTGTACCACCTCAATATTCCTGACAAGCTAAATTTTTTGTGAGCATTGGTACGACTGTACAACATGGTGGTACGCCTGTATAGTCTTTAGAAACACAATATCTCTCATCCCTTATACTTGGTATGCTCGTACAATAACCCATACACCCGTACCA
Source organism: Dalechampia spathulata (assembly GCA_948192965.1). Lineage (NCBI taxonomy): Eukaryota > Viridiplantae > Streptophyta > Magnoliopsida > Malpighiales > Euphorbiaceae > Dalechampia > Dalechampia spathulata. The sequence goes on from CANYBF010863087.1 coordinate 8,874, forward strand.
CTCTTATTCTCAACACACATGCCCTCTAAATTTGCTCCCCAAGGTACCTAATCTAACATCCAATCATAACACACAACCATAACATTTAAAATACCAATCCTCTCTCCTCATAATACATTTAACATTCCATCATGGCATTCATACGTCATGCATTTTCAACATAATCAAGAAGTAAAATCTCATAACATAATTAACATTCAAACCAAGAAAATATCATTCCAATTCATACATTAAACATACTCATATACTTATACAATTCCACTGCATGCACACTCATCACAATTATCATGCACGATACATATCTATAATTCATCTATCGATTTGCATACAATAGTGCAACATATAAATAGTGTCACTAATGAGAGTGTGACAGTTTTAATGTTTCAAAAATATTTACAGAAAAAAATTCTAGAGTGAATCAATCCCCATGGCCATACATATATTAAATCTTCTTCTTAGTTCAATCATCTAATGGTAAACACTATACAAAATCTTCCACCAACAAGAGTCAAATTATGCAAATCAAAAGGTATTTAGGTGTCTTTGTTTTATTACTAATGTGCTTCATGAAAACTAAAATTTGATGCAAAGGCCTTAAAATGTATGTTTTTGGGATATAAAATTGGCATGAAAGCATACAAGGTTTATAACACGTACAAAACAAAATAATCTTATCTAAAGGTGTGGTTTTCCATGAACATATTGTTGACCATTACATTTTCAACTTTTATGCCTTAATGATAACAATTATCTTAATTTCACATTGTTTGGGAAAATTTTTGTCCAAATTACACCTAATTAAGTAAAAATTTGGCATTTTTATTATGTACTTGAATGAACATATGCCATACATTGGCCTTTTACATGAAGGTGCATTACACATTGATAATTATGTGATGCACGTTGGTTTGGGAAAAAATCTCCACATTAGGAACATAATGTTGGTTTATGAAAATGTGTTTAGTAGTGGAAGATGTAATTTAAAACTTTTAAAATATGTGATTTCATCGGATCTAGTAATCATATTCATAAAACACATCAAAAATTAAGAATATTATTAAAGAAGAGATAAAAAAAACTTACTTTTATGCAGATCTCCTTGATACGGATCTACATGGGCTCAAGAGAATATAAGTAGCTTGAATGAAGAACCACTAACTCTTCCAAGTGGTCCAGTCACAAGGTCACAAGCCAATAAATATAAAGCAACCATGAACTTATTTATTTAAGAACAAATAACAATGGAGCTGCAAGAATAGGCCTTCTACAAGTGCTATTTGGAGCTTAAAGAGGTGCCTAAGTCCATAATATTGCTTGGGGCAAATTTAGAAGAGAATGGAGCCAAAAGTATGCCATTTGGTCTAATTATGAAGCCATGGCCTTATTTCATAAGCCTATGGAGTAGTTAGGCATACTGGTCCATAAGTTAGGCCTGTTAAGAACCCAATAATGAAAAGAAGTCAGGCCAATTATTAGCCTAATTAACTTGCATGAATTTCTATGTAATTATAGCATTATTTTATTTTATTTATTTATCTTCTAAGTTAGAGTAAGAATAAAAGACTAAGTCCTCCCTTAATTAAAATTCCATATCCTTTAAGGACTAGGGTTAGAAACTACTATAAATAGGAGCTATTGTAAGCCTTTAAAGGCACTTTTGAATTAATCAATAAACAACCTTTTGGTTTTTATGCTTTATGTTTATGTATTTAGTTAGGAAGTGAGGAATTGCTTTCTTCTAATTTCATTAGGAATTAGGGTTAACTTATCAATTAAATTATGGTGTTTTATCATTTCCATCAAGCCTTATTATTTACATTTCCATGCTTTATAGTTTGGGGGTTCTATAGGGTGGGGATTTAATTCACCATTGGAGCTATATCATAGGTGTGTGAGAGTTTACGGCATACTTACCATCAACCATTATTATTATCACGGGTCGAATATGAGACAATGCTTAAGGACCCGTGCAGCGCTTGTATTCGGACACTACCTTCAACAAGCCAGCCGATTAATTATACCTGCAGGCACAAAAATAGGTTAGCTCCTTTATACATGATTGTCATAATTTTAGGACAAGCACATCTAGGCACATCATAGACAAGCATCACACGTAGCATAACATTCATCCCATAATCACAGCAAGGTGCACATAGCATTGGCACATAGAAGAATAATGGGGCATGGATGAATAAGGCTACTTCTGTTATTGATAAATACTAGATCACAAGTAATTGATTTACATACTCTATGACTAGCTTTTTGGAAATAACAATAACATACATTCCTTCCAATCCCACTCTACCCATTTCATTTTATTTTTACATAAAAACCTTATTCGTCACAATTATTACTTATTACTAGTAAAACAAAACAGAAAAGAATAGTTGAAGAAAAAGATGAATTCAGTTCTTCTTCTTGATCTTCTATCAAAAGGCTGAATTAATCTTTTTATTCTTGAGCATTGAATTGCTTGGAACAAATGGAAGAAGGAGGCTGCCAAAATTACTTCTATATGTCCTCTTGTTTTCTAAAAATGTAAGTACTAAAACCTATTTAGGTTTTAGGTTTAATATGTTAGGTCGTGCATGTCACATGCTTTAGGCATGTGACTTGCATGTGACTAACTTAAATCTCCTTCCTATAAGCACATGACAATTCACTCCATTTTAATTCATCATACATGAATAAGTCATGTGACAATCATAGATTTAATAAGAATGGACATTATTAGTATGGGAAGATCAGCACATATTACACTTCCTATTTAGGGGTGATTCTCATTCATCATGACATGAGATGCCTAAAGTGAATATGTAGATGAATAGTATAGTACTAGTTCATTGGAGACCTTGCCAGTGAGATTTCATATGGATAATTGTTCTATGTCTGTGAAATTGTATCTCACTCATATCAGTAGTGCAAGTATCATTAGACTTGAGATATCAAGGTTATCTTGACTATGGATTACTGTACTTTGACTTCTATGCTTTATTCCTCCTTAGGAGTCGTTCATAGTTTGGAGGTTGGGTATGGTATAACATAGTTGAAGGTATTTGAATATCAATAGAGAATTCACCAACCCAGATTAATAGTAGGGGTTATCTCAAAGATTCATGAAGTAGTCTTTATTCAGGAATCTCTGGTCAGAGTAGGATGCCCAGGGTGAATATGATTCATAGGGGCATTTTAGGAATAAAGATTATATGACATGAGAAATCTATTTTAGGGTATGACTTAACATGATTAGTCATACATTGAGTTGACATTAATCCATTCTCAAACCTAAAAGAGATAGTGATGGTGAAAGGAGTTTATTGCAGCGGTGTTTGATACGGAAGGGTTGAAGTCAAACCAATGGTTGACCTCCTAATATTTGGGTAATCATGATGTATAATTAGATACCGCTCATGATTTACATTTTAAATATGAGATTTAACATGTTGCCAACATATTAGGAACCCAAAAGGTCACACACTTAAAAATGAGGAAACAAGCTAAAAGGGCATTTTGGTACTTTTAGGAAAAGTCAGAAAAATACTTATG
>CANYBF010863309.1:0-28571 GCA_948192965.1 Dalechampia spathulata
TAAAGTAAAGCTTAGTTGAAAAGTAATAAAAGTAAATAAACAAGATGCAATGAAAGTAAATAAAGCATAAATGAAACAAGTAAAGTAAAAGACTGATATGAAATAAAAGATAACTATATTCTAATGAAATAAAGTAAAAACATAAACTAAAATGAAATGAAATGAAATGAAATGATATGATAGGGAAATAGAAGGAGGCAATGGAGAATTACTTTAACAAACACTTGTAATTCTCTTTTTAATCCACTATAATGCACTCGTCTATTGATCCACTATGAGTTTTACATTGACCTTTAAGGCCTATTTATAATAAATGAAATGTCTATTCTAAAACATTGTGTTGCTTAGCAAAAAGATCCGTTGAATTGGCAGTTTTGTGGATGAAAAATCACGACTTTTCCCAAGGTTGCGATCATGTCATGACTCGTGCATTGCACGTCACGAGTCGTGCTTTAATCTCTTAGGCGTGCTTCCCTTCAGTCGGTCTTCCATCATGACTCGTGCGTGATAGCACGACTCGTGCTCTTCCTTCTTTTCTTCTTTTGAAGTCTCTGTAACAACTCGTGATGGTCTTCACGAGTCGTGTCCCTCTTCCGTTTCTTCTTCAATTGTTGCTGTAACTACTCGTGATTGGCTTCATGAGTGGTGTTCTTCTTTTCTCTTTTTCTTCCAAAAGTTTCTGTAACGACTTGTGACATCCTTCACGAGTCGTGCTCTTCACTCTTGCCTTGGCTCATCTCCTTGCTCTCAATGTAACGACTCACACTTTGACTGTCTCGAGTCGTGCATTGCATTTTCCTCTTTGATCTTTCTTCTGTAACGACTCATGCATTGGATCACGAGTCGTGCTCTTGCTTTGAATGTTATTTCTCTTCTTACTTAGCCAATTTTCTCCTTTTTTTTTTGCAAATTCTCTTAAATTGTCCTCAAATTGATAATTTGGGACTTCTCACAAACAAAATTAGTGAAACAATGAAAACATATAAAATACTTAGTAAAACTTAAATAAAACTAAAACAAAAACGCTTAAAACACATATAAAATATCTAAGAAAAAGCAACATGAAAACATGTGATCAACATTCATTCTGTAGTATTAGAGTTCCTACAGATCTTTTCTCTGTCTACTTCCTTTTCTTGTACCTTCCGTCTCTTCCACAGACATCATTTTCTTTCTGCTTTTGAGTTTGATGCTCTGTTTGGATTTCCCATTGATGGCATCTCGAATGTCAAATCAGTGATTTTTGATTGCAACTCTTTCTGGAGGGATATTGCCCTTAACACTACCTTCCAGCCTTCTCGACAGAAGGCCTCCTGCCTTAAATCCCCAGCTCTCTTCTATTGTCATAGACTGATCTCCTATCTTATCTTTGGGAGATCAGATTCTAATGACACTATCATGGGCCCTGACCTAATCTTCCTCTACTGTATGGTCACGAGTACCCCTATCCAGTCTGGACGTTGGCTTCAGACCTCTTTTCATGAGGTCAACATCTAGAAGCAGCCTGATAGAGCCTTTCCCCCCATCTGCCCTTCTCTAGGACCCCGTGGTCCTAACCTTGATCTTTCGTTCATTTAGCACTCCATGCTCTTTGAACGCACTACTGATGACAAGCTCGTGATCCATTCTGAGTATATCTCCAGATGGCTCACTCACCTTCAATCATTGGATCTTCCCAATGATACAGTTTTGATCTACGGTCGACGCGCTGTAGAGGTTCTTTAGCGCTTGCAGGTTCCACTGCCAGATGATACTCCTACAGAGTGGTGCGACCAGCCGGATCCCTCTGCTGATGACTCACAACAGGTGGCTCTCAGCCGTGAGTGTTAGCAATACTTTACCGGTGGATCCTCCTCTTCGGGTGCTGTTCCTGAGTCTACAGATCCAGCTACCACTTCTACTGATCCTGGTGGTGCTGCTGCTACTTCAGATCCTATTTCTCAGTAGCTTGCTACCATCATTGCTCGACTCGACCACTTGGACACCTTTGAGCATCATTTCGACCATATCGATCAGCAGCTTGGTCATCTCTCGTAACAGTTTACTCTTCTTGGTTAGCAGCTTGATCAGCATGTTACTGACTTTCATAAGTTTTAGACATCCACATCCGAGGCTCTCCACTCTATCAGTGTCATGATGGATCCTTTCATCATTCCTCCATCGAGTCCACCTCCTCCTCAGGATCCATAATGATATAGTGCTTTTGATGTTATCAAAGGGGGAGATGTTTATGTTTTATGATTTTTAGGACTTGATGTTAGTGGAGTTGATTGTTAGTTTTTTTTTTATGTTTATTTTTGATATCTTGATGTTATTATTATACTAAACATCCTTTAGATATTATATATATGATGTTTGTTCAGTATATTTGATTTTACTGATTATGTTGTGTTGTGATTTCCATTGATTTTGTTAATTATGCTTATCTTTTTCTCCTTTCTTTATGATTGTTTGATAACCTATGGTTATATGGCTTGTATTCTAAAACAAAGGGGGAGATTTCCAAAATTTCAAATTAAAATTTCATATAAATAAGTTTTTGCAAATTGAACTTAAATTAATTGCCAACATCAAAAAGGGGGAGATTGTTAGACCCTAGGTTTTGATGTTTGAGTCATGTGTGAGTCAATTTAAGTTATTTGCAAGTTTTTAATAGTGTTTTATGACTGGTACGAGTGTATCGATTTTGGTACGGGCGTACCAAATAGCTTGGATGAGTGATACAGCCATACGGCTGACCGTACCTAGTTAGAACTATTTTATTAAGCTTGGTACGGGCGTACCATTGGGTGGTGCGACCGTATGCTAGCTCGCAGGAAAATGGTTTGTCAGTAAACCTATTTTTGTACGGGCGTACCATATGGTGGTACGGCTGTACATGAGCTCGCAGGAAAATTGCTTGTCAGGAAAATTAGTTTGGTACGGGCATACTAAATGATGGTACGACCGTACCACATTTCTCTCTCATTTCCCAATGGTAGAATTTAAATCTATACGGGCATACATGACTGGTACAGCCGTACGCGACTTAAAAGAAAGGTTTTAAACCCTTTTAAACGACTATTTTGTTAATGTAATTTTTCATATCTTTCATTCTAACAACTATTTCTTACAAAGTAACTTCCTTTAAGCCTTGATTATTAATTGTAAGTAAGTTTAACTTGTATTTGAGTGTGAGCCTAAAAACACTGGGGTTATTGGATTCATTTATGGAATCCATTGTGTAAATTGATTGAGAATTAGTGGAACCCTAAGTTGAGACTTAGGAGAAAGTAGACGTAGGCAAGAGTTTGGCCAAACCACTATAAACCGCACGTGTTGCCTTCCATAAGAGGATTTTCATAAAAGATCATAGACATTTGATGAGGAGACTAAACTTATTGAAGCCCTTCTTGAGATGCATAATGAAGCAAAATTTAAAGTTGAACGTGGGTTTAAACTTGGATATTTTGGTGCTATGGAAGGCAAACTTAAAGAGAAGCTACCAAATCATGGAATTAAAGCAATATCACACATTCAATCCAAATTAAGAAATCTAAAAGCTAATTTTACTATTATGCATGACATGTTAGCTAAAAATAATTTTAGTGGATTTGGATGGGACTCAGATCGAAAATGTGTAACTGCTGAAAATGCAGTATGGGATGAATACTTAAAGGTATGTTCATTATATATAATAGTGTTTGGTTATATTTGAATGGTTTATAAATGTCACTTTTATATTTATGTAGAGTCATCAAGATGCTGAGTCATTTCGATTTAAGGTATTTCCCTTTTACGATGAGCTTTGTATTGTATTTGGAAAAGATCGTGCAACTGGAAAACATGCTCAGGGAGCTGTTGACATTATGGAAGAGTTAGAGAATCAAAGTACAAATGAGATTAATGAGAATGAAGAAAACTCTATGCAAAATGAAAGTTCTACATTTTTTATTGAAAGAAATGAAGAGAGTTCCAAAGCAAAAAAGAGTAAAAGTGAAAATATTTCCAGTTTATCTGAAGTGATTAAAGAGTATGCAACTATTATTGGCATGGAAATTGGAAAGGCTACTGATAGACTGAGTTGAGCATTGGAAGATAGTGATGCAAATGATAAAAGGCTGAGGATTTATGGTGAATTGGTAAAATTGCATGGTCTTTGTGTGCTTGAGCGACATAAAGCAACAAGAAAAATTGGTTGTGATCGTGAAACCATGGATATATTTTTCACCATTCCAGATGATGAGAAGGAAATTTGGGTGAAGGCTTTACTCAATGGAGACATTTAAGCATAATAGGATTATTTACATGAATGTGGTTAATATAGTATGATGAATTATTATCTGATGTTATAGATTTGGTTGACTTATTTAGATCGATAAGTTTAATATTTGTATTGTTTAGCTTATATTCGGATAATATATTTGCTTAGGTTATCAAACTTTATGATAGAATTGTGTTAACTTACCTTTTACACGTATTATTTTATATAATAATTGTTTATCTTTTAAAATTCAAATGATATTATATTACCATATATACATAAATTATAATGAATGCATTACATGTTACTAACCAAACATAGCAATGTATTTATAATTACAATACATCATATTATTTACCAAACAATGTAATGTAATGGACTTTTCATTACATTACTTAATTGAATACATTACATATTTGATTACAATGCATCTAACCAAACGAGGCCTAAGGGTCCATTTAGATTGCAGAATTGTTATTGCAATTAGAATTGAGTCAGAATTTTAATTTTGTTAACTACAAAAGAGATGTAAGATGGCTACGCAATTTAGCTGCAAAATTATTCCATCACGAAATAGCTACAAAATTATTACGTCATGAAATGGCTATGAAATGAGAAAATAGTGATGAACAAAATTATTATAGCTAAAACCATCACAATATAGCTACGGTAGCGATGCGGTCATAAATCCTATCACAATATGGTTTTAAAAATTTATTCCGTCACTAAAAATTTGTTCTCGTCGCCATATCCATAGCTATTTTGCTACGGAATTAATTTTGTAGTGGAATGTCATAACTATTTATTAATTTTTAAAAATATGAAAATTTTTTGTTACATATTATTTTTAACCATAAATAAATAAATAATAAAATTATTATTTTCTACTTAATTGATTAGTATTTATAATGTATGTATATATATATATATATATATATATATATATATATATATATATATATATAATTTGTATATATAATTTATAATGTATATATATAATTTATATATATATAATTATATATATAATTTATAATGTATATATATATATATAATTAGTATTAATTATTATTAGTATTATATATATTTTTTGAGAAATAATAATTACTAATATTTATATTGTTTAAAAAATAAGGAAATGTAATTTTAGTTTAATATTATGAAAACAAATAATATGTTAGTTATTTAAGAATAAGATTTTGTTATAATGTATATTAATAATATAAATAAATGATTGTGTAAAACATTTAATAAGCATGAAATTAAAAAATTGATATCAATTTTATGAAATAAATAGTTATGTTAGAATTTTGTGAAAAGCTTCCTATTTTCTTGGCTAAATAAAATCTTTGCTTTCGGTTCAACTCTTTCCTTAATCAAAATCTTTCAGCCAAAGGAATTCATTTTATTGTTCTTGTGGGTGGGTTTGATGAATAAGTTGTTAGACAATTTGGCAGAGATCGATTCATGAAATGAAGAAGTTATTGGAACATTTCGCATAGAGGAAAGGAGGAAGCAAGAAATTTTTGTTATCTCAAGTGTGAAGAATTTTAGCTATTTGATTCCTTATCCGTATGTCTTGCATCCTGTTCTTGTTTATAGCCAAAGCCAAGCACGTTAATATTTAAAATATTCTATCCCATAAATATGAAAATTGCGTAATTGATAGGTTTTAGTTCTAATTTTGCATAACGATTTTGTTACTGCTTCTTATTGTTCATTAAATTTCTATTTGAACTTGTTGAACTGCCACTCTTTTGATTCTTCCTTAAAAAAAGCCATCGAAAGATCTAAATTTGGCCGCTGTTCATTATTGTTGTTATGAGTCATTGAAAGATAGGAATAGCATTATGTTTTGTTTAACTGCATTCTATGAAAACATTAATTGATGTGTTGTATGAACTAGGAACTTTTCTAGAGCTTATGATGTTCAAATTGATATTTCAAGTATAAGCCTTTTTTTTAAAAGATAATATGAATAGTGTTTATGGTGCTACTTTTCATTCATCATGTAAAGCAACATGCTCTTTTATTTAAAAATACATAACATTGGCTTGTTGCTACAAAGTTAAGTAATAGCCCACAAAGTTAAGTAATAGCTCATTTATGGTTCAAAAGCATGTTGTTACCCAAAATCCTTAGATTATGGTTTTAAAAGGGGTTTCTCTTCTCTAATATTTTGTTTGTGACTTGCATCTATGAGGCAATGTCAACTATTTTTGTTCATTTGATGGGTATCTTCTTGCAGAGAAAATATGCTAAAACCTCAGTTGTGGTTACTGTAGTGCAATAAACCCTCTTCATGGATCTAGTTTCTTTTAATCAGTTCTAAGTCTAGCATGGATGTCTCATTATGTTGTTAAAGGAGGAAGGCATTAAATATGCAAATCATCATAATTTGATTTTTCATCTTTAAACTGATTTCAGTTATATGTTATGCATAATCCTGAATTAACCATGTTGAGCTTGTTCTTTATTGCATCCTTAGGTAAGAAGTATTTTATAAGAACGATGACCAAATTAGCTTCTTCCGTTGTCTATCCATTTGCCTTTATCAAACCCTATGAGTTCCATGGGGATGTTACGGTGAAGGACATCAACCAGAAAATTCGTACACCACCACCTTCAAAATCAAAGCAAAAGGAGGAAGATCCTACTGCTTATCCAACTTTAGCATTTTTTGAGAAGCCCATTATTGGGAAAACCAAAATACGCATAGACTCATCCCATTGTCTTCTTCTTGGTTGAGTTTCATCCTTTTCTAAGATCCTTTATCATTTAAAATACCTATAACATAAGAGTCAATGGACTTAATTATGTTAAAGTCTAATATATATCAGTTATAAATAATTGTAATGTTGATTATATATAAGAACCATGTATCTTGAGCATATTAATATGCAAATTAAACTAGATTCATGTATTGGTGACTTATGTATTTTTATCAATGCAATTTTTTAATGGTAATGACTAAAGTAAAAATTTTTACTTTCTTTTTTTTCATTTAGTTTAAAATTTATATTTATAATGTATATATATAATGTTGATATTTTTTTATCATGATGTCATTGTAAATTGCAATATACACGTTTCTTCTATTATGTCGTGAATAATTTTTACTATAGACTTGAAACATCATTTATTATTAGTATGTTACTATGTATGGTTGAATTTTATTGTTAATAATTGCTTTGATATTTAATATTCATTTAAAATTTGATCATATTTAACATTTGATAATTATGAATATTTAATATTTCGTTAAAAATCCTTTAATATTTGATAATAGTTAATATAAGTTTGATATGAAATAATGTATTAAATATTGAATATTCATTTAATATGTAATATTAGATAATGATGAATGTTGAATATTCCTTTAATATTCATTTGATAATCCTTTAATAATTATATAATATTCCTTTAATGTTTTATATTCCTAGAGTAATAACTACTTCATATTCCTTTAATATGACTTTAATATTTAATATTGTTTTGACGTTGAATATTGAATATTCCTTTAATATTTAAAATTTCATAATATTTAACAAGTGAATATTCCCACAATAATTCTTTCATATTTGATGATCTTTAATATTCCTTTAATATTCATTTGATAATCCTTTAATAATCATATAATATTCCTTTAATGTTTAATATTTCCATACTAATGACTACTTAATATTCCTTTAATATTTAATATTCCTTTAATATTACTTGACTATTTAATATTATTTTGACATTGAATATTGAATATTCATTTAATATTTAAAATTTCATAATATTTAACAAGTGAATATTCCTTTGATAATTCTTTCATATTTGATAATTTTTAATATTCCTTTAATATTTAATATACCTATACTAAAGACTACTTAATATTCCTTTAATATGACTTTAATATTTAAATTTTCATCATATTTAATATTGAATATTCCTTTAATAATCCGTTCATATTTGATAATTTATTCGATAATCCTTTAATAATCATTTAATATTCCTTTAATATTCATTCGATAATCCTTTAATAATCATATAATATTCTTTTAATGTTTAATATTTCTATAGTAATTGACTACTTAATATTTCTTTAATATTACTTTATTTATTTAATATTGACATGTATTTCATTTTTGTATGTATTGATTTAATGATTGAATAGGATAAATTTGTAATAATGTTTGACAATAACTTTTAATTAGTACTAATCAAGCATTTGAATAATGTCTGCAAATAACTTTCGAATGTGGATGTATGAGGCATATGTTGATGGTGGTTACACAAATTTAAAATTTACAAATGGAGTTAGATAATTCATGGATTTTGCAATCACTCAAGAAGTATGCATGAGTAATGGATTAATGAGATGTCTACGTTCAAGATGTAGAAATGTCTATTTCCAAACTGTAGGGATTGCAATATTCACTTATTGAGGTTTAGTTTTATGCTAGACTATTACGTCTAACATTATCATGGTGAAGAATACATTTATGGGGGGGACTGCATATTGCGAGCAAAATGAAAATGTTGGCAAATGGAATGTTGGTGGAGAAACATCTAGTACTTATGAATTTGGAGGTACGCTGAACTTGGATTGTGCAATGGTAAGATATGGTTGTGGAAATTTCAATGCTAATAATGATATTGAAGAAGAAGCTCGTAATGTTGAAGCCTAATAGTTTTTCAATATGTTGAATTTGTGTGATGTGGGGTCATGGCATAGTTGTAGTAAAATGTCAAAGATATCAGCAATTGCTCGTATGCTTAACATAAAAGCAGAGTATCATATATCGGAGCAAGGATATAATGATATCATGCAATATTTACAAGATGCATTACTAGAAAATAATAAAATGGTTCAAAGTTTTTATGAGATAAAGAAGTTAATAAAAGGGTTAGGTTTGCCAATGGATGAGATAAATTATTGTAAGCATGCATGGATGTATATTATATTAAAGGGTGGATATAGAACTCGATCATTGTAAGTTTTATAACCATCTTAGATATAAGGCAAGTAGACTTGAGAATGCACGTCAAAAAGTAGAAGCATATAAAAAAATGTTCTACTTTCCATTGACATCGAGGTTGAAATGGTTATATGCCTTAAAACAACAATTGAACACATACGGTGGGCTGAGGAGCATTGTCAAGAAGAAGATATAATATGTCACACATCTAATTCATTAGCATGGAAGCATTTCAATACAACTTTTTCTAATTTTGTTGTAGAAAGTTAAAATGTTCATTTAGGTTTATGCACAGATGGATTTCAACCATTTGGACAATCAAGACAACAATATTCTTCATGGCCAGTGATATTAATACCCTATAATTTGCCACCTAGTACATGTATGAAAGAGAAATACATGTTTTTCATATTGATAATTCCTGGGCCAACCAATCCTAAGCAAAAACTTGATGTCTACTTGTAACTACTTATTGCTGAATTAAATAGCTTATGAGAAAATGGTGTTATGACGTATGATGTTTCAAAAAAGTAGAATTCTCTAATGTGTGTTGCTTTGATGTGGACTATAAGTGATTTTCCTGCATATTCTATCTTGTCTGGATAGAATACAATAGGGAAGTTAGCATGTCCATATTATATGGAGAATTCTTAAGCTTTTTACTTGCGAAATAAGGGTAAAACATCATGGTTTGACAACCATAGGAAATTCTTACAGGAGGGACACGTATTTCATCAAAATAAGTATGGCTTTAAAAAGAATTACTTCAAATTGTCATCTTCTCCTCTAATAAAGACTGGTGAATAATTATTAAGAGAAATTAAATAGTTGGGTTTGCAGAAAATCATTGGTTTAGAGGCAGAACATGTAAATAATGGATGCCAAAATTATGGATGGAAAAAATGAAGCATCTTTTTGGATCTTCTATACTAGAGTTCATTGTTAATTTGATATAATTTAGATGTAATGCACATTAAGAAGAATGTGTTTGATAATATATTCAATACAGTCATAAGCATTCAGGGTAAAATTAAGGATAATGTGAAATTAAGGATGGATTTGAAAAATTTTTTGTAGAAAAAAGGAGCTTGAACAAGATGCTTGCACTGGTAAATATCCAAAGGCATGTTACACTTTGGATAAACAATCAAAAGGTATTCTTTGTAAATGGTTGAAAGAAGTGAAGTTTCCAGATGGATATGTGTCAAATATGGCAAGGTGTGTTAACATGTGAAAGTTAAAACTATTTGGGATGAAATGCCATGATTGTCATGTTTGTATACAACAATTACTACCAGTGGCATTGCATGAGCTTTTATCGACTAATGTATGGCAAGCTTTAACTGAGGTATCGTTGTTTTTTAAATCATTGACTATAAATAAGATATTAGTGGAAACAATGTTGCAATTAGAAGGAGACATAGTAAAAATTATTTGTAAACTGGAACGTATCTTTCCACCTAGTTTTTTTATAGTATGGAGCATCTTCTAATACATTTTTCATATGAAGCTAAAATTATAGGCCCCGTACAATATAGATAGATGTATCTATTTAAAATATTTCTTTGACATTTGAAACATAATGTCAAAAATAAAGCTAGAGTTGAATGTTTAATTTGTAATGCTTATTTGGTTGAAAAGGTTTTTCCTTTTACTTTCAATCACACATATATACAAAGGATGGAAGAGTTCCATGCAATGATAAAGGGGATGTAATACCTAAAGTGTTAGGTACTTTATCAATTTTTAAGTGTTTTGATCATCCATATGGAAAGTGTCAATTCAGATACTTAGGTGAATAGGAGTACATCACTGCTTAAATATACATTCTACTGAATTAAGAGGAAGTGTAACCCTATATCAAGCAAGTTTTAATTTCTATAGTTACAAAAATAAACAAATTTCATATATGACAACATGAATACATTTTGATTTATAGTATATGTATATGATAACATGTACATTGATGAATTGCATGTTCAATATCCTACAATTATGAATGCAAAAATTGACATCTCTCTTGAAAATAATCTTTCCTTTTGGTTTAAAACTTATGTAAGTTACATAAGTTTTTTCACTTTAATACCATTATTTGATACCTTATACATGTACTTATAAATGTATAATTCTTTTTTTACAAAATGTAGGCAAATCATAATTTCATTGAGAACAACTTCATAGTGGCACTTGCACTTGGTCCTTTGAAGAAAGTGGAAACATATCCATTTTACTTTGTTAATGGCTATAAGTTTCATACTCAAAGTCATGAATCTAAACGAGCATCAATAAATAATGGTGTTTCTATAAAGGGATCTAATTACACCATTGATTGTGTTGATTATTTTGGTCATGTAAATGAGATCCTTATGGTGGAAAATATGGGATTACCATTGAAGCATATGATTCTATTCAAATATGAATAGTTTAATCCAACAGCCAACATTGGTATGAAGATTCATAATAAATATAAGTTTATTGATATCAAGTTTGTCCAATATTGGCGAGGAGTGGACATCGATGCCAGAAAGAGCATGGACAAGAAGCGGCTCCTGGCAGGCTTCTAAGCAAAGGGGCATATAAATGAACTGATCCTACACACGAAGAAGAGGGATCCAGAGACTGTGTAAGGATGGGGTTGCATAGTTGAGTGATTTCAAGATTGTGTATGTATGGAACTGTGCAATTAAGAATAGCTTAAGTGATTAGATAGGTACTATCCATACCAACAAGGTCAACCTACCTTTTCGGTGCTCATTCCTTAAGAACTCCATAGTTAAACGTACGTAGCTTAGAGCAAGTATAGGATGGGTGACCTCCTGGGAAGTTTCCTCGAGAAGCATGTGAGTAGGGATAAAACATGCTGGAAAGGTCTCATGTTGAGTTGTGGAGATAGTCATCTAATCAAGCTGTTACAATGCAAGCATATTACTTGTCTTATCCAAGCTTGCATAGAGATAAAGTGGATTGGTATGATGTTTATAAGGTGAAACCAAGATCTGTAATTGACTTACTAGAACAACGAATAACAAACACCACTGCATTTCAAGATGATTCTCATGATAATCATGAAATTGATGATTCGGTCAATGATCATGCACATTCTCTAAATCATCATGATGGATGACTCATTGATATCACTAAAGGTAAAGAAGATAACATTGATGATGATGCAATATTGAGTACAGAATCTAATAATGATGAAATCCCAAGTGAAGAGGCAATACAAGAATTATAGAAATAAGAAAATGAACATAAGAAATTTATAATGGTTCAGCCAACAAATGCCTATATTCACTTACCCAAGTAAACAACTTAGGTTTCTACTAAACTAATACACAAATACAAAAAAAAATTCTTCTTACAAGAATTCAATCTCAAGTGTTTTCCCAAGGCTCACAGTAAACCTCACTCAATCACAATCCCTTCCTATCTTTCAAAACATAACCCAAGAGAAAGAATAACAATTATTGAAACCCATAAATCCTTTTCAAAGGATTTACAACTCAAGAAATCAAGAAATACTCAAAAATATATAAAAATGTATTTAAGAAAGAAAATGATGATTGTAGATTGATTTCCTACCTTCAATAAGGTTAATCTACACTTATATAAGCTATTCTAAGCTTATATGACCGTTAGGGATGCATTAAATGCGAAAAAGAGCCATTATACAACTTTTTTTAAAATGCTAAAAAATACATATTTTGACTTGTACGGCTATACAACTTCATGTACGCCTATACAATACCTAAAAAATAACTTAAAAATGATGTTGAAGCATCCGTATGGCCGTACCACTAAGTGGTACACCCGTACCAAACCTTCTACCAAATTTTCCACCTCATACAGCCTTCCGGTACACCCATACAACTTAGGAAACCAAATGGTATGCCTATACCAAGTCTTGTATGCCCGTACCAAGCTTAAAAACACTCAAAGCTTCAATAATTTTCCTAAAACATTGTTTATTAACATCAAAACTAATATAAAGGACCCCAAGGTCCAACAAATGAAGTTGAAGAAATTAACAATGCTGAAAGTGATAGAAGTGAATGATATGGGTAAATTTATAATATTACAATTTATTGTCACATAAACATATCATAATGTTATTTATGCTTTTCTTTATTTTTACGCTATATTGTAAATACTAATGATATGTGTTTCTAATAATCATATTATTGAATCATTTATTAATGATGTATACTTCTAATAATCACATAATTGAACCATTTATTAATGAAGATTATGTTTGTTTTCAAATTATCATGTAAATATGGCAAGAGGACTTGGATGTGGAGGATGACATCATCTGCCTGCTGTTATGCCAACTAAAGCTACATATGATGCATCTATGTCTTCCCCACATACACTGATATCATAAACAGTAGCTACTCAGACATCTACACCATAAGTTCTTCCAATTATAGATATTAATATGCCGACTACAGTTGACATTGGTTCATAACTAACTGTAGATCATGATATGCCTACACCTCATGTTCTAGATGCATAGACATTTACACATCCTGTTCCACACTCATATACATCTACACCTTTTACTTTTGCATCTTGATTTGCACCAACTTTAACATCTATTTCTGCTTCATCATCACCTGCTATAACTTCTAATTTTGCACCAGTAGCTACTAGTCGCTGTAACCGTATTGAGTGTTATATTGACAAAGGGATGTAAGATTTTTTAACTATGCATTTCAATTATATTGTAACATGCATATATTATAATGCATTTTTATACATAATTTCAATTTATGATAGCTTAGAATCATCTTATAGAGTGTTGACATAAATGAGGGAGATTTTTAGCCAACGATTAGTAGTAGAGGGCACCTCATGGGCAGTAGTACCATCACATGTAGTCTTGTTATATTAGGAGAAGTTTAAGGTAATTAAGAGAAGTTTAAGGTAATAAGTTATTATTTAATGATTTCAATAAATTTATTACTAATTAAATGAATATGTTTAATTTTTTTTGCAGAAACAATTTTATTAGGATGAGCAAAAATTTATTGTTGAGGTTATATACCTGGCTTGGAAGGACAAGGCATTGACACGGTAACTATTGATATCATTTTAAATTTAACATATAATATAAAATTTATGCAAGTCTTTTTCCATTAATGCTTACAAATTTTGTCTAACAAGTATAAAGCTATGATGAATAAATTCAAGTCTAAGAAAAAATAACTTATCTTTTATAATAACACGACTTGGGCTACCTGGTTACATTATTGGGAATTGCCTGAAACATAGTTGTAGAGTGCTAAGGCCTTGAGAAATCGACATGGTGCATCTGGCTATGGTATTTCTATTCATACTTGTAGCTTGAAGACTATGTCTGGCCATAAGAGAGATTGGGTAACTTTATTATTTTATCATAAATTAATTAATTTTACTTCTATTTATTGCTTATTATCCATGTGTTTACTTTTTAGATGGAGCAAAATGAGAGCCAACACCTCATGAACTTTTTATCTACACTCATACATGAAAACATGATTGGCTCAATTCCATTACTGAGAGGTCATGTGAGATAAATGTAAGTATAGAATCTTTTACTAACATCATTGTAATTTAAGCATTAAAATTGATGTCATTGTATTGCATAATTTTATTAGGATCGTATTACATGAATGCAAGAGGCAGCAACGCAATTAACTGACATCATAAATGACTCTCATATATACCTAGACATTGTAGATAGGGCCTCGAAGGGACGAATTTGTAGGATAGGTTCAAAGGCTAATATCTACTATAGTAGTGTGTCAGTTAACATATCTATGTGTGAACCACTGGGAGGTTCTACTCAGTCACAACCATATTTAAATGATGTGATTAGATAAAAGATTTGTGATGTTGTACATGCTACCTTTGAGGATGTAGTTGAACATGCATTAGATGCATGGATGCCAATTCTTCATGACCAGGTTCTACACCACTTAACCACTGGGAGGTTCTACTCAGTCACAACCATATTTAAATGATGTAATTAGACAGAAGATTTGTGATGTTGTACATGCTACCTTTGAGGATGTAGTTGATCATGCATTAGATGCATGGATGCCAATTCTTCATGACTAAGTTCTATACCACTTACAACTTCAACATAATGTATTTGTACCATCTCCTTTCCAGCTAGACCATTATGCTTTATGTGATGATGTCATTGTTGCAATTGACACATTTGTTCCACCCACAGCAGCTGCTCTTATCGATTCTATTACACCAGCTGATGATCATATAGATCCTAATATTGAGGCACCCTAATGACATTGATTTGTACTCTTTTAATTTATCCTTTTGTTTACTTAAATATTCCAATCGTATTATAATGTTAACTTTAATGACATTGTTTAATTTATATCATACTCATAAATTAATTGTACTATCAATATTTAGATTGAATTGTAGACTTAAGGGCGAAGTATGTCAATGATGGATGTGTGGAATTATAAAAGTGTTAATTTTAACAAGTATCAGATTATAAAATATTTAAATTACAAAGGAAATTATGTCAGATTTTTAGCAAAATTAATAGTTTATATAATATTCATAATTTTATGTATTAATATTTTATTCAATTTTCAATTACATGTTCAAATAAAATTTTATTTTAATTATGTCCAAATTTCATTAATTAAAAAAATATATTATTTTTGTGTACATATATTATAATATTTAAGTAAATTAAATTTTACCTTTTAGTGATGAAATTGTGACGGAAATTCTGTAGCTATTTTATAATGGAAATTGCTACGACAAAAAGTTGTTACAAAATAGTGACGAAAATAGCTATAAAAATCTATAGCTAAATAGCTACGGAATTGAGACGACCAACTATTCGATCAATTATCCATTGCAATATAGCAACAAAACAAGGAAATGGAAAGTCCTAGCAAATTAGCTACGGAAATAGCGAGAGAATTAATTCTATCACTAATTCCATAGCAATTCCTATAGTTATCATTTTTGCATCAAATCATTTCGTGACAAAATTTTATCATCGCAATTTACGTAACCATATTAAATGATGATGGCAAATTACACTTTAGTGACGGTAAAGTTTCGTAAGGATTCTATCTACTTTTTATAGTGGTTGTTTGAATAACATAAAAATTAAAATTTTTATAATTTGAATATATTAGAATTACAATTTTATTATTTGACTGACATATTGAATTATAACTTTAATTTATAATTTTGAGTATAACATTATTTTTAAAAATAAATTTTAATAGTTATAAAAATTATTTAAAATATTAATGTTTAATAAATATTTAAATTTTAAATTTTAAATTCTTATAAAAAATCTCCAACTCTCCTTTCTCTCTTGATTTTTATCACCTTTTTATTTATTTTTTTAATTTTAAAATTAAAATTCTTAAATTACTCATGATAAATTGGAATTTTAAATTTTATAAGGTAAAATCAATTCTATGGAATTAGGTTCAAATTCTAATTTTAATTTAATACGGATCATCTAACATTAAAATTATAATTCTTTGATCTAATTTCAATTCTCAATTCCAATTCTTTAGTTACCAAATGAAGCTTAAAGAAACTCTCTACTAAGAAATCCAAAACAAACTACAACAACATTTAAGAAAATAGAAAGAATTCATGTATATAATAGATGGTAGATTAATTATAAATCCTTAAAATTAATTCAAAATAATGTATTTAAATGTTCTAAAATCATAAAATGAGAATTTTAATCATAGTCTTAGTCTTTAATTTTGGATCCTATGATGCTAAAAATGGCTCCAAAATCATGCAAACGAAAAGAATAAGTAAAACTCAAGTAGAGTTAAACTTGAAAGGAAAATTGTACATTTCTCCTTTTATGCATTTTTATTTTTAGCATATCTCATTTAATATAATTGATATATTGAAATTTTGAGGAATTTATTATAATATTAATAATTTTTTAAGAGTCAAAATCATTTATCTAATATTTGAAAATCGTTTATATTTTTTATTGCTTATTGATTAACTATTTTGTATAAATTATAGTATTTTGACATTTTTAAGTTATTAATAATCAATAAATACATCATGAAAAATATATAAATACAAAAAGTAATTAATTTAAATAAAATATATATAAATTGATGAAAAATATAATAAAATATTAAAACATCGAACAAACTACACTAAATATAAATTTGTATAAAAATCATGAAATGTATAATAATTAAAATAAAAAATAGTAATTGAACATTAAATATTATAAAAATAAAAATATAAAAAAAAAATATGTTCCCTCATATTAAATATAAGTTAATATAATATATTAAGAAGAGGTGTGAAGACTATGAATTTAAGTAGGAAATAGAAAAGAGAAAACAACTGCCCATTATTATATTTTGATGACATAATAGAAAGATGAAATGGGTTTAGAATAAAATTGAAATGTAAAAAAAACAAGTAAGGGGGGTGGCGGCAACAAGGAAAGAGAGGATGAAAGAGTTGTGAAAGAGAAGACGAATATAATTAAATATAATATAATTGAAGATGTACCCTCAGCTAGGAAGCTCAGTCTCCTCTTTCCACCCTCCCCTCATCCTTCCTATGCTCATAATTTCCTTTATTTTAATTTATACATATTCTCAACTAATATTTAATCCAAATATAATTTTAAATTTTAATTTTAAAAATTTTAATTTGTATATGATTTCAATTTGATTTAAATAATCTAGTGTTATTATTTCTATATGTTATATGTATTGATTTAATATATTTAATATAAAATGATTTATAATATACAAAATATTATTAATTCATAAAAATAAAATTAAAATAATACAACTTTATAAATTTTATAATGAATTAAACTCCACATGAAACAATTAATATTAATCTATTTTGTATAACCTAATATTTTTATCATGTGATTATTGAATAGACTCATTTTTAATGCCAGATTTATATCTATTTCAAAGCTTATATTAAAATTGTGACTCCTAAATCTTGCCACGTGACAGCTTAAAAATAGAAAAACAAGTATTTAAATGGTATATTTATGAAGGGATTAGTGGTGTTGTATTTCTAGGAAGAGAAACTTATCAAGTGGTTGTAGTTTATTCAGTATTTCGTTGAAAAATAATCACATTTAATTATATCATTTTCATTTTTCAGCATAATAATAATAATTCAAGATATCTGATGAATGGCTGAACGTAAAATATTGTTTTCGATTTTTATGGAGTATTCTTTAAAACCGAAAGGATGAAGAAACACAAATGTGTGGATGCCTGCCATTATTTGACCTATTTGAATAAGTCGGCTTGACAACGCATTATAAAAAGAGACACCAAGTAAAAGAAAAGGGCAGTGTGGTTTCATGCCATGGATCAGCTTCAGTCAATTAAATCAATTATCTGTTTTTTTTGTTAATTTTTTCAACATCATTT
Source organism: Dalechampia spathulata (assembly GCA_948192965.1). NCBI lineage: Eukaryota > Viridiplantae > Streptophyta > Magnoliopsida > Malpighiales > Euphorbiaceae > Dalechampia > Dalechampia spathulata. The sequence continues at coordinate 18,642 of CANYBF010863309.1, forward strand.
TTATAAATGATTTTCTAAAGAAATATATATTCTAATGATAGTTTCAAATAAAAAATAAACAAGTCTGTTACGTCTGAGTGCCAAACTGAGCCATATATAATCAGAGAAGTCGGGGGTCAGTGGGGATATTATATATAATGTTGGGGGGCGGCTAAGTGTTGTCACCTCTTTCCGTGGTTGGTGTTTTTCTCGTTGGAATGGTTGTAAAGTGGCAACAAAAAAAAAAAAAAGAGAGTATATGCCACCATGTCCACCGTATTCTACTAAACACATGACGTTCGTAATTTAGATGGATCCAAATAATATTATTTAAGTGAATTATGTTATTATTAATATGATAGAATCACATTTATCAACTTAAGAAGAATGGAATGAAAATTATACACCATATATATATATATATATATTAAAAGAGCAATGCATAATAGACAAATTTATAGTGTTACCCCTCTTCTATTTTTATGAAAATAAATTTTTTATCAAATTTCATATGAAAACTAATTTTTATCTAAAATAACTAAAAGAAATATAAAAAATTACATTTTAAAATAATTTATAAAAAAATTACATTTTAAATATAATTTCATGTAAAAATGAATTTTTATTTAAAAAATAAAATAATAATAATTTCAATGCATAAAAGAATTTATAAAAATTAATTTTTGTTAATTTTATATAAAATAAAATAAATACAAACAAATAATCATACTATTTTTAATTTGTAAAAATAAATTTTATCACATTTTATATAAAATAACAATAATTTTAATTTGTAAATGTTATTTTTTTATCAAATTTAATATAAAATATTAATAATTTTAAATTATAAAATTTATTTATAAAAATTTATTTTTAATCACTTTTATATAAAATAAAATAAAAATAAAAAATAAATAACAATAATTTTAGTTTATAAAATTAACTTTTAACTAATGTTATATAAAATAATATTAATTTTTATTTAATTTTATATAAAAATTAATTTTTTTATAAAAATTTTTTATTCAAATTTAAACATATATACTAATTTTTACCCACTTAAAATGAATATAAAAATTAAATAGTTACAATTATAATTTTTAAAACTAAATTTTATTTAATTTCATATAAAAATTAATTTTTATTCAAATAAATTTTATTCAAATTTAATATAAAATATTAATTTTTTATCTATCTACAATAAATATAAAAATTAAATAATTTAATTTTAATTTATGAAACTAATTTTATCTAATAATATTAATATTAATACTAATATTTACTTAACTTATCAAAACATGTGAATTTAATTTCAAGTAAAATATTAAATTTTGTTATAATTAAATTAAATTAATATTATTAATTAATTTTAGAAAATATTTATCTTATTATGAAAAATAAAATATGATTGATGATATATCAAATGTATTTATTATATATTCTTTATTTGTATGTTTATTAAGCAAGAAGAATTAATTAAAATATTTTAATGATGATAAGATAGTGATTAATGAAAATAAGTTAGATTTTATTTCTATTAAATTTATGAATGAAAAATAATTATATTTTTAATAATATATATATATTATATGTATTTAAGTATATTTTATTTTATATCATTAATAACTATATTTATTTAATTATTTTTGAATTATATGTTAAAATATAATATATTAATTAATTGATAATAATATAAATATAAAATATCATAAATATAATATAATATAAAATATAATCAAAATGATATTAATTGAAATAAAATACAATAAAACTAAGATTGAGTACGAAACATATTAATGTATATTAATGTATGTGAAGTGGTAATTCCCAAATAATATAACAACAACACTAATATGATCAATAAATAAAATGAGAGAGTCAAAGGGAGAACATAAAAAATTTTATGGTGGATTCAGTCAATAAACACTTATATCCACTTATTCAAATAATTTATTTTGATTTCTACTAATTAATTCAATAATTATAATAATAGGATTCTTCAATCCAATAATCTTTCAAGATTCATATTAAACCTTTACAATACGTTTTCCTAGAACTCACAGATAAACTTCATTAAATCTCAATTCTTTCCTATTTTTTAAAATATAAGCTAAGAAAAAATTAAAGATTGAAAATTCAAATATTATTTATGAAGAATTTACAACATCAAAAATATAATAAACATAAAATTCAACTATTTATGAATTCAGAAAAATAAAAATAATTGATGATAAAATATTATATTTTTAATTTCAATAATGATAATCTTCATTAATATAAAGTATTTCTTACTTAAATGATCATTAGAAATACATTTAATATATTTAGAATTATTATACAACGTTTTATTTAATTTACTTATAATTAAATAAACTTAAGTTAATTTTTAATATTTTTTTGATATATCACAAGTTAGAATAAATTTAATAAATATAAATTATAAAATTAATTGTTGATTATTTTATTTTTAAAATAAAAAATTATTAATAAAAATATTAGTTGATTGATATTTATGATTTTATATTAATAATTAAATTAAAAATCTTTTATATATTTTTAAAAGTAATAATTTATAAATTATATATCTAAAATTAAATTATTTTTTAATAAATTAATAAATTAAGTCTGGAGTTTTTTATTAAGTCAGTTCACAATCCTAAATAAGTCAAATATTGTTTGGATTAAGGTTAGCTCATTTATTCAATAAATTATACTAAATAAATAAATAAACTTTATTAAATAAATTTTTATTGAATCAAATTTTAAATAAGTTATAAATAACTCGGTTTTACTTGTGGATGACCATAGTTGGATTAGAAAAGATAGAATTTAGACAAGTCAAGTGATTGAATTTTAGATGCAAAGAAGAGAAGATACCAAAAAATGCTCACATTTTCAAGAGCCACCCTATTTCTTTAAAGATGCTAATCAAATCAAATATATGTCTTCTAAATAATTTAGATTATTTTGATAATAGCTAAATCTAAGGATTCAAAAGGTCACATCTTCATCCTCTTTTATGGCTGCAATTCAATTACTTGTGCAAACATAGTAAATATACTTTTTATTTATTAGGACTGATAACAATCATTTTTCTAAAAGAGATAAATTAAACTTATTATTATTATTTTAAGCTTGTTTGATTTATATCATTTCTAAAATATTTTCAAATGTATTTATTTTTAAAATTAAGAATAAAAAATATATATTTCACGATTCAAATATCTCATTTGTATAGAATTTAAAATATCATCTAAAAACTAATATTTTATAATTTTCTTATTTTTAACACTTCTAAAATTTAATATTTATATATTTTATACTTTATCATCTTTTTTAAACTTATAAATATTTCAGAATGAATAATATATTTTTAAATATTTATATTTATCAAATATATATATTTCAAATCTTATAAACTAGATAAGCCCATATAAGAGTAGAGATTTGAAACATATTAAATTAAAATTTTAAATTTTAAAATTAAATTAAATTAAACTAATATTAATTTTATTTGATTCTATTTTTATCTTTTTTCTATTTTAATTTTCAATTTTTCTAAATTTTTTAATTCAAAATTTTAATAAAGTTGATATAATTTTGGGATTGTGAGTCCTTAGAGATGAAAGAAATAATTGTTTTTATAAAAGAAAATAGTAGAAGCAAAGATGGTTGAATTAGGAGAATGTGTGAGGTTAGAATTGGAAGGGTGGGTATTGAATGAAAGTTGGGTGGACGAGTTTGACTCGGAACCAGGAGGGCGAGCAATCATCAAACTTGGAAGAATTGGTCAAGTCGTATAGCGTATGCTTTCTTTGAACCATAATATTGACACTTTCAACCCCCAATTCCCATCAGATTTCCCATATTCCCATTCATCCATCTCTATAATTACCTTTGTTAACCGATTCCGTTAATAAAACCACCAATAACGCATATCCACTTCACCTGCTTCTCAACCCAAATAATTATAAATATGTTTTCTATAATCATCTGCCATATACATATACATATATCAGTATAATGAAACAATAAGAAAGTGATTAATGCTAAAAAAAGAAGAAGAAATTCATTCTTGAAATATATTTTTTACAAATAGAGAAAGGAAAGGATTAAAGATGAAGTGGGTATGGCCTTCATCGCTAATCGAATGAGCAATTCAAAAGGAAAAGAATTTCAGAAAGAAAACTCTTCTCTGGCTTGCAGAAAACGGGCAAAAACCAAACTAATTATTTGATTTAACATAATTACAATTAATTAATTAATTAATTTAATCCCTACTCCAAATTCCCCAGATTTTTTCTCCAAGAAATCCAGTAATCTTCCTCACAGTACTCTTCTCATCAACATTTTCAGAGGATTTCTTCTCTATTTCCTTGGACTCAAGATCATCATCGACACCATCATCATCCTTCTTCGCAAAAATATCTTCGAAATCCTTCCCTGAATTAATGATACTAGTCTCATTAACAACCTGCTTACCTTTTTGATCTTTCTTCTTCTTCTTCAAGCTCTTCTTTTTCTTCTTGAACAGCCCTTCCTCATAAGCTTCGATTATATCGTGTATCATTTCACGATCACGTGAAGCATCCCATCGAACCCAGAAACTCATGTAACAGTTAAAACAGTTACAGTTAAACATGGGATCATGTTCCTTCCCATCATCAATATCATCACTTGTAGTTTTCTGATCGCCAAAAACGTTGCGGGAGTTTTCACTGCTGCTATTTCTAAAGTTGTTGTTGATGTTGGTAGCGGCGGCTCCGCCGGAGCAGGAAATGAGATAGGCAAGAACTTGCTTGTCTTCGTCGGAGAGAGCAGCTGCGAGAGTGAAAATGGTTGCAGGAAGGAGTGATATGTACTGATCGGAGACTGAAGACGTAGACGGCGGAGACGGATGAACTTTGCCTCGCCTGTTGTAGAGATTTCTCATGGCGGTGTTTTTTTTTTTTTTTTTTTTGCTTTTCCTTCGGAGTTAAGGTGATGGTTCAATTTGAAAGACAGTTGGGGGCGTGCTGGTGAAAGCATATTTATGTGATGTATTGGTATTCTCAACTGCGTTCCGTGGAATATTCGAGTTGAGTACCTCTACGACGCGCGTCTCTAGGAGCGTGCAGTGCGCTGTGTTGCTTAGCGTTTGGAAAATATTTAGGGCTAGTTGTCCAAATAGTATCTATTAATTTAGCTTCTCAATTATATAATAATCTTTCTAGCATCATCCAATATCTAAATAATAGAACCTCATGCTTTCAAACAAATGCATGATATTATTAAGAGTTCACCTACTCATGATGTTAAACTTGTTTGGAAAATCATGTTCATGAAGGAACCATGTTGCTGCTCTTATCCCAAATCCCACTTACTACTCTATGAGGTTTTTTTCTATGAGTCACAGCTATTTTTGCCTTCTTCCATTGTCATTAAAACCTTTCATGTCACCCTCGTACCCATTCTACCCAAACCGTTGAATTATCGGGTATACTTGTTCATTCAATTTGCAAGTTTTATTCTTTATTTTAATTGAATCATTAATTTTGATTCTTGTTCCCATGAAATCATCAACTTAGATTTTGATATCATTTATTTTAGAAAATCTATAATTTGAAGTTTACCATTCATATCAATTATGAAATGTAATTATCACGATATAAAAATTAAGATCATAATTGATGCAAGATAAACCAACTAATCTCATAAGTTCATGAGCCTTTTCATGATTTTTAATTAATTAATTAATCTATAGGTATAGTTAATAGTTTCAATTAAATTATATATATATATATATATATATATATATATAAAGACGTACATAATGATATAGGATAGGAGTAGCGATGAATGCTATAAAAAATACAAATTTATATTGTTTTCTAATTAATTAAATTCATTAACTAAATTAAAGTGGAATGAAAAAATAAAATAAAACATTATTTAATTTAAATACTATTTTATGTAAATAAAGATATAAGATATGAATATTTAAATTGTTATAAAATTTAATTAATAAGTTAGACGATAATTATATTGAAAAATTAATGGATTATATATGTGAATTGTTTGAATTAAGGTAATGAATTTATAATGATAAATATTAATTAAATGTATTAATATATGTATTTATATATTAATATATTGTATATAAAGGGGCAAGTTGCCACATTAGCGAGTGTGTCGAGGCGGTGGATCCCTTTTTTTTTGGAATAAAAAAAATGAAACAAATAAATGTACAATCATCTTAAAGAAGTTTACTTAATCACTAAGAATTTACACCTGAAACCAATTGGAAACAAAAGGAAGGAAACAAGAAGAAGCCAGAAATAAAGATATCGGCAGTTTAGCTTTGTTATGAGAGGAACCATTGAATTAGGAAAGGGTAAATCTAATTGAAACTTGGGGCATAAAGGATTGTTATTAGACTGTAAGCATTAGTGTGCGGCAATAGAGAAAGAAGAAAGCAGAAACTAATTCCGGCTAAGAAGAACCAATCTATCAAAGGCTGCAAGGTAAGTTAAATACATACAAATATTCGCACATATATATAAATATATATATGTGAATTTAATTTGTTTGGTTGATTAAATGGATAAACTGCAAGATTCTATGTACGCGTGAATTTGTATCTGCTGAAATAATATATATATTTGTATAAATCATCATGAAAAGGATGCTTTGTGAACGCATGCATGAAGGTAAATGAATATGTCCAAAAAGAGTTAATGTGTGGCTATATCCGCTGGTTTATAAGACACCAAAATTATTTATATGCTGCAAAGGGAAATAAATGGATCTAAGTTTAGTATTACTGCTGAATATGTTATGGTTATAGTTAGCTCGATTTATGTTGAAATGGTTAATGGGAGATGAGCGAGTTTGGTATTGTCAAGTAAAATTGTCTAGAAGTTTGTCTTCCACCACCAGTGATAAAATGATCACTGATGAAATATCCTTGCAACATAATTTGAAATAAATTTGATGGGGTAATTTATGGTTTCTTATATGGAATATACAGTAAAAGGTCAATAATGCATTCTCTTGTAAATTGGGTGATTGATCATTTTAGGGTAAATAAAATGAAAAATTACATGTTTAATGTGAAAAAGTAAAAAATAAAGTTAAAGGCAGCAACTTTTTAGTATTTAGGGATTTGGCTCAAAGTTGAAAATTTTTGATAAAAAGATCTAAAATTGAAAAATTATTTTCAATTCGATTTATTTTTGACAAATTATCAGTCAATTGATTAATAGGTGAAAATACTGAGAGCTAAAAATCCAGTAGTCCATTAAAAATTGGATTGACTAGTTTTGAAAATGTTCAAAATGAAGTGAATCTAACTCTTAAAAAGATTTCATGGAATTGAAATAAATTCATCAAGTGAAAGACAAACATTAGTAGATGAGATAGGAAAATTGGTGAATGAAAGACTTGATGTGCTTGAAAGAGATAGGTCTTTGAAAAAATCAATAGGAACCATAACAAAAAAAGATATAGAAATTTCAAAAAAAGAAAAAAATAGTTCCATACATAAAAGATCCTAAGGTAAAAATGGCTAATTTAGATAATTTGAATTTAATCTAAGATCTTAGGAAGTCACTAGGACTGGTAGAAGAAACTCCTATTCACATAGATGATAGAACTTTCAATGAGCTAATACCTATGAAAAAATCAATTTATCGACCTAATTATCCTCACATGACAAAACAGGAATTTATTCCTAGAACACAACCCGTTGAAATCGATGATCATTCCTGCAACTTTTCTAAATCTAGATTGTGAAAAACATGTCTCAGAAAGGATTGATGAATGGATAACCATGATCAGTTTTACAATTAAATTTAGTAAATATACCCCACAAAGTGCCTACAAATTATGTACAACAACAATGGTAAGAAGTGTTTAGAAATATTAGAACTCTTTAGTAGCTCATACCTCAATCAAAGATGAAATTGCTAAAGAAACAATAACAGATGTTGTATTAGCTGTAATAGTATATGTCTTAAAAAGAAAATTTTGTGGTCTCTCTTTGTCAACAGAGTCATTAGGAAAGAAATAATCTTTAATGGCTCTTATGAAACTATAAATCTGTGACATGTGTCATTTTGATAACTTTACATATGAATTTCAAAGATATTATTATAGCCTAGATTTTACGGTGCAAAATTACATGTTAGAATTATTTTTTGTAAAACTACTAGAACCTTGGTCAAAAGTAGCAAAAATGGCTTATCAATTTCTCCTAAATGAGGAAAAGTAGTGGATGGTTTAAGAGGAAGGATACAAGTGATTAAGTACACAATGAGAAAAGCATGTACTGAACTTCAAGTAAGACAAGGTGTAAAGCATCTTCCTTAAACAAGAGTTATTATTCCAAAATTGATTATGTTCCTGGAAGATATGGTTGTTCTTTAGGATCATAAAAATTTGAAAAAAGATATTCTTCTAAGAAAAAGTTTAAAGGATATAAGAAAAGAAGAATATCTAAAAATGATAGAGAGGTAAAAAGAAAATCTAATAAACCTTCTAGGTTCATTAGAAATAGAACAAATCTTAAGGATAAAGAAAGAATAGAAGCTTTCAAAAGAAAATATGATAGAGAGACAAAATATCCTAAAGGAAAACCTTTGAGTAAATATAATTGTTGCTGGATTTGTGGTTTAAAAAATCACATGGCAGATACATACCCTCAAAAGAAAATAGGAGGGAAAATCTTTGAAAAATATTCTTTGAAGATGAGAATTTAATCTATGGACCAATATATAAAGATAGATTATATTTATGAAGTAATATTTGAATATGAATCTAATAGTGAAGAATCTGATTTATAGACAGTTGAGATTTTCATGATGACAGATGAAGAAACTACCATAGATAATGAGTTAATCCCATTAGATTATGCTTTGGTACATGAAGAATATTTTCAGTATGAAGATCCATCCAAAAGTTGCTTGGAATGGAAGTTACCTAAGATAGACATCAATTATATTGATAACAAGTCCATATTTAATTTCAGATCAGTAATTAATGTCTCACAATCTGAGCCAATAACTTAGGTTCTAGTGCAGAACTAGAAATGTTAAATGTATCCTTAATTAATTGAACCAAAATAAATGAAATGGTTAATAAGGAAAAAAGTGAATATAATTATATTCACATAGGACTGGTTCAAGTAGGATTAATACCTTTGTTTAATCTACCAGCAAACAATCCTGTGATAGCGGTTGTATTTGATAAAAGATGGAAATAATTTAAAGATCGACTAATATCAGGAGTCCAGATTAATTTAGCAAATGGTTTGGTCTGGTTTCAAAGTTATCCAAACTATTTGATGGCTTTAAACAATAAAACTTTGAGAAATTCGTTAACCTTAAGAATTAAATCTCATAAGATAAATAGAATGATCTCTCAGGCTAAATATTTTGTGTATCATACTAGGATTATTTTTTGATTAATAAATTCTATAAATCTTGGAGTGAGAAATATTTCTAAAATAACAGAACTGTTTGAAGAAAGTTCAGATAACTATAGAAAATTCAATAGAAAAGAGATTGTTACACCCACATTAGAGACCCTAGGAGTATACGTAGATACGTATCTAGGGATGTATGTGCATGTGTACATATGTATATGAAGATCGAGGGGTGTACGTAAGTGCATTGCAATGTGTGGATTTACATTGTGTTATATGCGTATGAGGACGATTGTATGCCTATACTTCTGCATGTGCCTGATGGTATTGTGTAAATGCCTTGAGGTATTGATTTGGATTGGGGTATATGTGTTTCTTGATGTGACTTGTGTGTCGTCACCTTATTGAGAAGCGTGTCTTCTCGGTTGGATGAGGGACGGCTTTGTTTTTATGTTTGGGTATGCATGATGTTAGGAATAGCCCTTATACTGGTATAAGGGGCAGATGTCGGAGCGGAGCGGAGTGAGCGAGTGGAGCGTGAGCGAAAC